>VZZY01005592.1:78480-348262 GCA_013400335.1 Eurystomus gularis
AAGCGGTTCCCCCCCCCCCCCCCAACTTCTTGTGAGTTTTTTCTCGTGGGAAAAGCATAAAAAGGTTTAATAATGGAGAGCGAAAAGGTAAATGAGGGCAGTAACAGCCAAGTGCATCGCGAGTGTAACAGCCAAAAGAACCAGCTAAACAGCTCCATGAGAAAAGTAGCTAAAGCCGTTTTGGGGAAAATACGCGTTAGGTGTAACTTGAAAAGGCATCAAATCTTGTTATTAATCATATCAGGCTGCAAAATGGAAGGGCTGTGTTTCTATGCTGTGCAGAAGTATTTAACATTGTATGTTAACACATACCTCCTGTCCTGTAGCGTTTGGGAAGTTCCAGCTGTAGTTGTTTAAAAGTTTACCTTTTCCAGTGCTAACAGTAAATCTCAATATCATATTAAGTGCACCAGCATTTAAAGTCGTGTTTTAAAGGCTATTAAATGATAGGTGCCCCAAAAAAGTGTGTGCTTGAGGTTGACTTAAAAAAATAAGAGGAATTTTGAACCCCTCCAAGAATTTCAGCAAAATGGCTGCTTCTGGAAAAGGAGGGTAGTGATTGTTGAGGAAAAGCCGTTTTCTTGAGAGGTTCCAGTGCTTCTTGGTCTGGGTTTTGTCCAGGTTGAGGGATTTCATGGTTAGCAAACAATTGTGCATTTTTTGCAGCAACGAGGATGGTGTTTTTTGCTTCTCAGTTATGGAATTAACTACGCCGGTAACTCAGGTAAATAAAGTCATGCTTGCACGTGGTCAGCTGGAATTTTCTAGTTGCCTATAAGCAAATTCTCTAGATACGTTGTCTGTAATAAACTTTCCTGTTACGGATATAAGTGGTTACTTGTGCACAATGCTATTTTTTTTTTCCAGCCTGGTGGCAAAGGGGTATCAAAAGGGAGCACAAAGCTCTCAACTTGTAGTTTGATAACTTAAAATACAGAGGAGGCAGGATTTGGAGTAGAGTGAGCCTGTGTGATTCTGTGGGAGCAGGCAGATGGGAGGAAAAACCAAACCGGGACCCTAAATAGGATAGATTAATTAACCTGTGACTAGAATAAGGAATTTGAGAGTGTGGGGCTCTTGACTAGGAAGGGAGTTGAGGAGAGACGTTGGCAAATGTAATTCAGATATTCCCTAATATCTCACACTTTGCAGTCTTGTTGCTGTCTTACTGTAACTTCTTTTAATTCAGGAATGTCAAAGTTAGACTGCTTGATTTTTTTTTTTCTTCTGGCTATTGGTAAAGAACGTGTGGTTTGCCATTTGCAATGCGTTTTTTCTATTTCTATTATCCATATTCCATCATTCAAACTGGAGAAAATGTGGGGAATGTTCTCTTTAAATAAAGCAGGAGAATGAGCGACGAGTAGGATGTTTGTTATTGATCTCGTGGATGTTTTTGCAGTCTGCAATATGAACACGTATGGATTACTGGTAAAGCTGGAAAGCAAATTACATTTTCTTTTATCGTTTTTAAAAATGAAGTTAGGGCTTATGAAAGGTACAGGATTCAGACTCTGGGGACTTAACTTCTCTGTTTACCCAGGAAATAGATGTTGTACATCACAAGCAGCGGCAGTGGAAGTATTAAAGATCTCAAAGTTCTCATGCTGCCTGTCTGTACTTCTCCTTGACCAACTCAAGGCACTCATAGAGAAGCTCATTCCATGCACAAACTTCATTTTATGTCTGTCTTTCTGGATTATATAAGTGAAGATCACTTGGGAATTAACCAGAACAAAGGCGTTGCGCGTTTCTTGTGTGCGGAAAGGAATGAAAGTATGGGTTATTTTTAACAGGTGCACATCTTGCTTTTAGTGGATTAGTTTTGTGGCTATTATGAGTTTAAAGGCATAAAAAATACTTCCTATGCGTGCAAAAATTTCCCAATACTGTTACGTTTCCCCCTACAATGTGTACATAGGTATACCATCACTCACACAAGTATCAACAAACGTTATCAGCCAGTTGGTAAATAAAATTGATGAAGCAAAGCAATGAGTGTTTTTTGTTACATTTCATCATGAAAGGTGAACTAATACCACTTTCAAAAGCTTGAACCCACCTCTCAAACCTGTGTGGTTTTTAGCTTTTTATAAATAATTTTAGGCTGTGCTGTGGTGACTAAAGCATGGTATGTGCAAATGAGGAGGCACTTTGTGCGTCTTGCTACAGCTAAACCCAGTGTAATTTACTTGTTTATTGTCTTTATCAGAAATGGTGAGGAATTACATGCAAAACTTCCTGGTTTTCTTTGAATTGTGCTTTGGGGTTTGCTTTCAGGACAATAAGTATGATGCCAAAGTATTCTGGTTAGATGAAGGTGTGTTTTGGCTGTTGCAACAGCCAGATTTTTGGCTGCGATTGTAGGAGTGAACCTAGGAGTCTGGCTGATAGCTCGCTGTCACGGTATCGTGACAAAAAGAGTGGCTCTTTACCTCTATCGCATGGGAAAGAGGAAGGAAGAGCAACAGTTCTCCTGTTGACAAATACAATGGTGCTACTGATAATACCGTATGTTTCACAGGAAGATCTTCCTGCCGGCTTTGTACGGGTTTTTATTGCTGTTACTCTGAGATGCTGTGGAATGAGAACAAAATAAGGCACATTTAGAGGAAAGACTTCATTGACTTTTTGCTATTATTTAAGTTAGGAATAAGTGCCCATCCAAACTGGGGATGGCCAGTTAATTATCACATTATCAGTGCGATTTTAAAAGCATGTATTTTACCTTAAAATGCATGTATTATTTAGGCTTCTCTAATAAATGTCTTCTGAATCTTTTCCTGTAATTTTCTATACTTAAATCCCAGCTGCCATGATTTTTCTTAGCCTAATTTTAAAAACCTTTTCTAATGTATTCCTTGTACTACTGCATTTTACCACCTCAGAAACTAAATGGCAGTTTTAACAGTAACAAAAAGCTCTATAATTATGGAATAACCAATTTGAAATGTGTGATACATCACTTCATATTCAAGGGAAAGCTATTGTACCTAGAATTGTAAAGTTAAATGAACGTTCTGCCTCTGACATTACAAAGTACTGTAATACTGATTTTTAAATTTTTAAATTGCACTTAAAACCTGGAACATATGACCAGACACGCAATCTATCAGCTGTTGGTAACTGTCTAGGTACAAATTCATTATTTCTATCTTGTCACTGGTGCATATATGTGCTAGAAACACGTGAGGAAACACAAACTGCAGGTAACTTTTTCAGAGAGAGTGGGTGTGCAGGTGTGAATTCTACCACTTGTTTGGAATAACATCATAGGGAATTCTGCAATCATAACTGGCTGGTATCAGAAAAATTGTGCTTAAACCAGGATGCCTTAAAATTACCTTGTATTTTATGATCTGAGGCGGTTAAGATAACTTTACCAGTCAGTTTAGGTCACGAGCTGCCATGTTTAGAATAACTTGTTTTAATCGATGAGCAGCTCTGAAGAGGCCTCTGACCCAAGACTGGCAGCGTTCCACTGATGACACTCCAGAGCATGCGAGTGAAAGCTTGTGCCTGCAGGTCTTCTGTTACACTGGACACAGTGGAAAAGTCCTAGTGAGGCAGCTTGATTGATAGAATGTTTTCGATATAAAAATTTCTCACTGTCTTACGATAACATGATTTAATGATTTTTGTAACAGTTTAGCACCTTCTAGACTAAACAACAGAGTGTGTCATGGCTGTGCAAAGTTAGAATTCAGATCCTGCTTCTGAGAGGTGAAGATGTGATGGATGTTCTTTCTTGAAATGTAAGATTTGGGAGCTTTCCTGAGTAAGGATGTGGCTTTTTCTATGTCCTGGAGTTATGTGGTGTGTGCTTTGGTGAAACATCGAGGGATAGCTGGGCTTGAGAGCTAACCTAGAACAGATACTGAGTCAGATCCAGGCTCTGTTCGGTCACTCTCTCTGGTGGAGTCTGAGGTACGTTAAGCAGTCCTGCTCCTAGCATAGCCTCTGGCTTCTGCTAGTAACTTCTGTGGAGTTCTGTGGAGTTCAACTTCTATTGAGATTGTTTAATGGCCGCTAGTAGACACATCCATCGCTTTGTCTGTCTTGCTTTGAAGCCACCTAGGTTTTTGGCCTCTGTTCAGTTAAGGAGCTGCTGTAGGGAGCTTTAACAGATTCTCCGCTTGAATGTATCTGGGGCTGAAGAGTTCTGGGATGGGTCAGTGGAGACATACGGTATTTTGAGGTACGTGAACTTGGAAGGTAGGTGTTTGACGAGCAAGGTATGTTCCTGGAAGACAAAGCAAACAGGTTTTTTTGGTGTCAAGTGAGTAGTTGAAAGGAAGGATTGATGTCTCCCAGAGAAGGAGAGGCAAGTACGAGGTCTATTTTATTCTTCTGATTGGTGGCTTTAGGGAGAGAATAGGTTTGGAAGGGCTTGGCTGGAGAGTGATACTTTTAGATAATCATCACAATGTTTTATATTGTGTTGAAATAACATTGAATAAAAATTCCTGAGTTTCTGAAGTTCATTCATAATTACATCTTAATTCCTATTAAAAGAGGGTTGAAATAACTTTTACACTTCAGTGGTTTCTTGTGCTGAATTTAGTTAATATTATTAGTTAATAACTTGTGTCAAAGAACTCTATATACTTTGCTGATGTGCTAGAAAAATAAAGTCAGCCGGGAATTAGCCACAATTGCAGTTAAAAGCAATATACTGTATTTATTACTAAAGACCTGGTGCAATAAATAATGGTTTTTACATGTATTCTCAAATTTTCTGAAGGCAAGAAACATTGCAAAAAACCTCCATAACATAATGTAATCTGAAGAAACTACGTGTTACGTATGGGAAGGGTTTAAAATGAATTCTCACATCGCTTGTTTTGTACTCACGGGTGTTTTTATGGTATTTTATAGTGTCTTATGAGTATTTTTCAAACACGAATTGATAAAACTGCACTCTTGTGGAGTAGTTTTGTCACAGGTTCAACTTCCTCTGGTCCTGTTGGTGAGAAATGTAGTTCAGTTTCTGCAACAGGCAGGTGGCCAGAGACTTGTGCACCTGCCAGCTTCACCCTCTGGCATCTTTGTCGCTATAAAGTTGCCCCTCACCCCAAAGAAAAGTGTCGTTATTTCCCTCAAAGTTGTACTTCACCTCCCAAATGCCGTGCGGGCTTTTGGTTTTCTCTGTGTGATTTCAATGTTACTATGACGTGCAGAGACAGCGAGCAGCGTTAGTTGATGTTTTTCAGTGTTAAATTGTCAGTGCACGTTCCCTGGCGTGACCTA
Organism: Eurystomus gularis; assembly: GCA_013400335.1. Lineage (NCBI taxonomy): Eukaryota > Metazoa > Chordata > Aves > Coraciiformes > Coraciidae > Eurystomus > Eurystomus gularis. The sequence continues at coordinate 83,731 of VZZY01005592.1, forward strand.
CTCTCCAGCACAGTGACCATGACCTCTGATTTCTTGTGCTGCTGGTCTGGTCAAGCCAGTTGGTGATGTTTTAGTAAGGCAGCGGCAGGGTGATGTGTGCTTTCAGATACCCACGTGAGCATTGTGCAGCTACTGACTACTCTAGGCTCCTGAGGAACCATCTCTTTACCTTCTACAGCTGCCTTTGTTTCCTGACTGGGTGAAACCCTGTGCTTTGGAATGAATAATCAGCAATACTATTGGAGATTGCTACCTTAAAGTTGTGAGTGGAGAGACAGGTTTTGATTTAAAAAAAACCAACAACCCCAAACACTCCCCCCCAATCCCCAAGATACCCCCTCCATTTCGAAAGCTTAACTGTAGCACTGGTAGAAGTGTAAAATGTTTATTATGCAGATATTTCAATGCATGAACAATGTAGGTCAGAAAAGACCTTTAAGCGTTTTATTTCCATACTATAGTCCTTCTACGGCAATATTTTTTGAAATTGTGCATATTTGCATTATAAGTATCTTCTTTTTCCCATTAGTAAGAGAGTCTCCTAATTATGCTTGAATCTTCTTTATTACAGCGTCTAGATTCTTCAAGCAAGGCAGGGCTTGAGTTGTGCTTGAGTTTTTATAAACTTACAGTAAATAAACCTCTCTGACCAGGAGAGTTTATAATACGAAATAACTGAGGAGGAAATAGGAATAAGTACTGATTCATACGATGCACAGTCCTTTTGCTATACCACACTTTGGGGTCACTTTTTATTTTTTACTCTACTGTACACAAAGAGAGCGCAAGCATTTCGTACATCATTTTCTAGCATACAGCAATTATCAACTTTTAACGTGTGGTGGATACCTGGGGCCAACTTGCCACCAGGTGAAGCATCAGTATCTCACCACTTCCAACGCAGGCATCTGATGAGCTTTCCAGAAGATACAGAAGTGTTGGTCTCCATTGTTCCTCAGAGCAGGATGATCCTTAGTCTGTCAAGTGTCTCTGACTCTTTAGTTTGTTAGGCTTTCGTGATATCATGTCGGTATTTTTCACTTGAGCTCTTATTATTATTATTACTACTATTTCAGCAGTTTCACTTTAGTTTATGTTTTCCCTTTTCCTTTCCTGCATGGCTTTAGTTTCTGTAGTCTTTCACAACTTAGTAAACCTGAATAAACACTATGCAGTGTGCTGCTTAAAACCTGGCCTCCGCTCCCACATCTGAGCCCCTGGGCTGTGGATACACTGGGAATTTTATTGCTTCAAGAAATAACCAGTTAAGTACAGTAAGATCCTGCAGTGTGCTGACAAACATTACAGCCCTTAGCTTGTAAATATGTGGATTTAAAAACCAAACAGAAAGAAACCTTTCTTCACATGTTGGTAAATAATTAGAAGGGTGAAATTTGTATGTTTACCTTCAGGGAAAGAGCACTGTTGTCTCTTTGATGGTTGAGCTTTATCAGCATTATTGGTGGTATGTGGATTTCCTTTTTATAAGGTTTAATTATATTGGTAAACTTTTTTTCTCCTTCTAAAGCATCGGCTTTTTGAAATAGGATAAGATACAAAGTATCCAGAGTCTATCTAAAATGCTTGAACAGAAAAATATTTTGTGGCATAATGAATACAGCTGATAAAGATAAATTTGTATCTAGAAAGTTAACTTCCATGTCCTAAAAGTTGTCTCTTGTCCTATGTGACTCCTTGCCTTCACTGGGAATCGCTATGGATGCATCTCTGAGCTCAAGTCATTACATAGAGAGGACAGTAGCAAAACTGAAGTTCTAGAAGATAGCAAGAAATTGGGAAAGCTGTAGTAGAGCCGTAAAAACAATTCAATATGATTTATGTTAAATTCTGAATGTTCTATTTAGAACTTTATTTGCATCATTTTCATAGCAACTGAGTTACTCCTGTAGGCATTAAGTAATTAAAAAAGCATTACATTCCTTTGTGTGCTTATTGAGTCGTTATAGGTACTTCATTTTTTAATTTCATTTTTATTAACAACTCATGCACTAAATAGAGGGGAAAAGTTTACTGATTTTGCATGAAATTGCTAATTCCACAGTCTGTGAGTACCCATTACACCATGAAGCAAAGAATACAATTCTTTTCAACCTTCTACAAAATGAATACGTTATTTTTTTTGAAAAATCACCACAATTTTTGCCCCTTAATTTTTTTGCTGGAAATAGTAATTGCAATAAATGAGCATACTGTCTCCAAGTATGCTGAAATGTCAGACTGTTTACTGCCATGGTAGAGCTGTATAAAGAAACTAGTTTTGCTTTACTGAGTAAACAACCAAGAACATTTTGATTATGAATATGTAAGCATCATTTATGTGGGGTGACTTTTTCCCTGTATGTCAAATCTGTACAGATTAAGAGTCTGATGTAAATGTCAATATGAATCCAGGTATGACAGCTCTATTTATTTCTAAACATGATGGACAGTGCAACGCCTGTTTCTGTAACGAGGTGCGCCTGAAAATTAAGTGTGTCATATGCATTCATTTAAAGAAACAGCCTACAGTCTGCTAAAGACATCATCTAAAGAAAAATACCCTTTTCAAGAAGGGAATTTGTTACTTGGCTATTTTAATGTGAATTGTTTCTTCTTTGCAGCATGTCTGCTATGACTTTGGTAGCCAACCTGATTACTCCATATCATAAAAATTTAGTGCCGCTCTACTGCAGTAGTTACTGGGTTATTGTTCATTTTGAAGGTATAATCAAGTCCATAAATTGCTAACTCTGCCGCTGAACTTAGGCCAATAATCTAAAGTCTTTTTTTTCCCCATGGTCTGCCTTGCAAGCTTTTTTCCTTTGCTAAGCAGTTTAAACTGATATTTACAAATAAGTAGCATTAGAACATGCTCATTATTCTCAGTTTATTACAGTTGTATTCCAATTGCTTGGTTATGTTGAAGGTGGTGTATTTTTGTGTTTTGAGTTTGTGGGGTTTTTTTTCCTGAACCTACACAGCATTATTATTTAGGGCAATCCAGCCAACTTTGCCAAGGCCTTCAGCACGTTCCTCGTAGACCCAAATTGCGTTGCAGTGTGGTTAGGTTGCAGTGTATTTGGGCTCTGTTAATTGTATTATTTAGAGATACCTGGAGCGACAGCTTGATTAATGGTGTGTGAGAAAGATGAAAACTACTTTGGGCACACAGACTGGTGGCAGATAATCCCTCCATGTGCAAGAACCAGCAGGCTTCACTGTACAGGATTAAAGGTAGTGTTGAACAATTTTTGTTTAGATAGAAACCAGTGGCCTTTAGTTCCCAGGTACACAGTGCGTTTAATTTTGAAGATTAATTAATCCTTTTTTGTGTCATTACAGCAGGAGAGAAAAAGAAATAAAAGAAAAATTTGTAGATGTAGTAAAATGAGTAACTGTTCTTATGTTAATGCCTGTGGCAAACACCGTGGTTAGTATTATCCTGTGTGATCATTAATTGCAGTTGGTGATTCTGAAACCATACTGGACTACAGCTGAGTTAGAAGAGCACCTGACTGTATGAAAATATTCATGCCGTGGTCCATTGCTTGTAAGATATTATGCTTAAGCTTCCTTAAAGGCTGCTCCTTATGGGAAGGAGCTACAACTCTGCTAGTTTTGAACCTCCTGATGAGGAGATCTTCACTCACCAGCACAGCTGTTCCAGGGCTCGATAACTGGAATCATAGCTTTTGGCTGAGGCATGTGGACATTTTTCAGTGACTCTTCCACAACCAACACTTTTTTTTTTTTTCTAGATTGAACCAAAGTTCCTTTGTGTCATTTTCTCTGGGATTTTTCAGTCTCTTGATGTTCAGTGTTTTAGATGCTGGAGTGCCCATGTAGATGTTTAAATTCAATGACGACAAAACTGAATGGAGTAGGAGTTCAGTTTAAAGTGATTGAGCGTGGTGGTAGACCTGACCTTAAGCAGTGAAAGTGATGTTTCCTGACTTACACCATCCATTTACAACATTTTCCATTAGGAAAGAATGAAAAATGTTCTGTTTGCTTGCATCCTGAAGTGAAAAGTCATCTGCATAGAAATGCGGTCTTTTAGTCCAGCTATTTAGCTGTAATACTTCGAACTTGTACAGCGTTTGATAATACCTGAAGATGACGCAAGCTCTCAAGTCTTTCAACACCATGCTGGTTTTACTCTAGCTCGTGCTTGTAGGTGAGAAAACGGAAGACGTGAGCGAAGCATTTATAACACAGTGGGCAGAAGTACTTGTACAGTTAGAGCTCATTAATTCCTTTCACAGCCCAGTGATCATTGTCCCAGAATGCTTCAGCTTTGAGGAGAGTTTGACTTTCCTTTGCAATCTAAAATGTAGGCTGATGCCTTTTTTTTAGACAGGCAGATTTGTCTTTGTTCTCCAGATTTTGCTGCTTCAGCGCATTTGTCACTTTTAAAATTTACTCATGTATGTATGTTTCTGTTCTGTGAAAATGTTTTTAGAAATCTTTAGGCATGTGAGATAGCAATGGAAAAAGTTGCATCCAACCTGATTTTAGCTGGGTGAAATTCAGGAGTTAATCAGGAGTAGGAAGGCTTCTCTGGTCCTGAATGTGAATGTGAACAGTACTATGAGTTACGTAAATTTTCCTCCTAGTAGTTTCTGGATTGAAACATCTGTTTCATAAATGGAGATGAAGCCCACGGATGAAGTCATAAGTTTTAAGGAACAAAAGTGCAACCAAACTGCTAAACAAGCTTTCCATGTAGGTGTCAATTTTGGTAAGGTTTGTTGAGAAGCAAAGTGTCCGTTTCCCACCAAACTCAGAAGAGTGAAAAATTGATCTTTGGTCTTTCTCTTTTTGTGGCTGTGTGCTCAGATGCCATTAGGCCCAGTAAATATTGCCTGAATTTAATATTCTTTGGCAAAACTATTTTTCATTTCAAGCAATTGGATTATCAGTGTGAGGTTACTAAAAATGATGTGCTGTTTTCACCTGATGCTGAACTGGAAGTGTGGGAGCAGGATGAATGGTTTCTGTAGCCCCGCTGCACACACCGCTTGGCAGTCTGTGCCTGGACTTGGGCTAGATTTCATTTTGCCGTGCTTGAGCCTTGCCTGGTGCTTTCAGCTGCTCTGCAGGCCTGGAGAAAGACTTTGTCATTCAGCTGTTTCATTGCAAATACTTTTTGAGGTGAAAGTGCTTTTTAAATCTACTCAGTGCTGCACAGTTTGATTCCATGTTTTGTTGGGTGATAAATTTGGATACATTATTTGTTGTTCTTCTGAGTTGAGAAGGGATTAACCTAATTTCAGCTTTGAATGTGTTCTCCAGTGTTGCGTGTTCACTTAGGTGCTTTGGAGACTTGCTGATTGAACAGAATGGACAGAAAGAATAGGGATGCGTTTTTCCATGCCCTGGAGAGATGCTCCTAGAGGCAGCTTTCGTATATTTTCTGGTGGTAACTAAAAGTGGATGTAATACTGACAGACACAAGGTGTTTTGCTGTATGTTTGTTGTGAACATGTATGTGTGGACAGTCTTGTTGGAGCAGAGGAGGGTAACTCATTGCTTATATTTATAATGTAATCTCTTTGTTATGTAAGCATGTCCACAGCTTTCCAGTCTTACTCAGCTCCTGCTGTTGTTGGCCTTGCAGTAGAATTTGAGGAAGAGAATGCATTCATCGTCAGTAGTAAATGCTTTATGAAATTAATCGTGTATGTTTATATCCCTTTTTACTGTTAGTAATCCCTCCGCATAAATAGAAACACACTTTCACAAAAGCTTGTCTAAGAAGTGCTGTTTTTACAGAAATGTCAGTTGCAATTTTTTTTGTGTCTGTTAGAGGAGAAGGTGGAGTGTGAGAGCTGCAATACTACTTATGCTGGGCCCTCTGAAAAGCAGATACAGCAGTAGCTGTTAATAAGCCTTCTTGATTACATTGAAACTATGCTCATATTCTGAGAGTCAGAAGTGCTAGGCACTGGGTGGGAGAGATTTGTAAGCCAAGAGCAAGTGGTATCCCCAGGACAGTGGCTGAACATGACTATGAAGAGAGACAACTTATACCACAGGTTCTGTGCCCTTCCTCTCAGGGCAGTGACTGGCTAGGAAATACACTTCATAGCAAACTCTGTCGGAAGCTGCAAGGAGAACTTGTATGCTTGCATTTCTCAACATGATTTTGATTACTAGATGGACAAAGGTATGCTGGAATGGATCCTAATTGAATTTTCCTCACTTAACTAAGAATTACTGGACAGCCATAACGCATTTTTAAATCTGTGTTAAACTTGTGTATTGGTTTTGTAATCCTAGTTATTTCTAATAGGATTTGGATTTGTTAGATATTCTTGATGATGTTTTTCTTGTGCTCTGTTCATATTGTGATGCTGCAACCATTTGCTTAGATGGTTTTTAGCTCCCATTGCACTATGTTCTGCTTTGAGGTAATCGTGAACAAACTTTTTGAGGAAGGCAGCCTTAATGATAGAAAAGACTTAAAGATACAAAACATGAAGTGTGAGCCCACTCTGCGTGTAATTTGTGGGTCACTTTAAGTGCGCATGTCCATGCATGACTTTGTTATACTAGACCTCACTGATGTCACATCTGATTGTGAATGATCTGTGTAAGAGGCTTGTGCCTACTCAACATCATCTACTCCTAGACTGTGCTCATCACTTCCATGAAGAGTTGTCCGAGGAAAATTTTTGTCTTGTGTAAGGAGAGAAAAAAAAATTTGCTTGCTCCTACATGACAGAACTATACTGTACGACTTACACCACCTCTTGCTCGACTAGCTTGTTAAAGACATTTAGGTCAAAGCAACCTTGTTAGACTTGGTATAGACTATTTCCTCCTTGGTGTAGGCCTCCTGTACGGCTGTGTCGGTTCCGACAGGGCAAATACCTGCAGCTGCTTGTTTACTAGAAATGCCAGTGTAGCTTCATAGGGAATTGACAGCAAGGAAACCAGATTAAACAGGATGGTGTGATGCAGACATGCGTATAAATGTAACGTAGTATATGTGTCTTCCATCCCTTTTTGAGCATTAATTGCCCCAGAAGACTGTCCATGTTCCATCACAAGGATGGAAACGGGGAACTTTTATAGAAATTAATGCAGTGTGGTGAGCCAGCACCAGGACCCTAAGATCTTAAAAAGTATGAATAAATGTACTGCAATTACAGACTAATGCAGGTAATGGGTTTATGGTACTTAGAGGGCTGGATCTGTTCCCTGACAGCCTGCAGACATTAGGGGCCCCTCATGACCAGCCTGCAATGTAGGCATTATGGAGTGATTTTTACTTTACTGCCTTTTCCATCAGATCATCCCCTTTCTTTCACACACAAGGTTAATTCACTTCTTGATCACATTATTTCCTCGCTGCTCTTTGACAATATAAAAATTCTGAGTGGACAGCTCAATCCCTCTTCCATCTCAGATTTGATTGTTATGGTATTGCCTGGCGTCCCTCAGAGGCCTCCAGCAGCCTTTGCTGCACTTTATGACACTTAAATGGCTGGGCTACAATTTCTCCATCTATTCACGAAATGCTGTTAATAACTCATTTCCAAAGAGGCCCTTCTTTATGTCTTGGCATTAAAGGATTTTTTATTAGGTGCCAGGATAGGTGACACACAGCCCCAGTAACCAAAGAGTTAATTAATCTGTTGAAATTTATTGCCTTTTATACTGCACTCAGTGTGACAGTCCCTAAGAGAAACAGATACTATATTTACAACCGAGCTGAAATATTCAGTAATATAGTCTGCATACTGACCCACTCCATCAGTGTATGCCTTTTGCTGGAGTACCCATTAATCAGCTAAGATGGATTTGTGTAATCTGTCTTCTTTCTTATTCTGAGATTCCAATAAATATTGAAATAATAATTTATTGATTACTCTGCAATATAAATGTGTAGTAAAGGCACCCAAGATATTTGCATAGTAATGCATTTCAAGGCACTTGGTGTTCTGTAGGTATGGGGAAGAGAGAGATTGTAACAGTGGTTAAGAGTGATGGAATTCCTTCGGAATGCAGAACACCAAGCTCAGTGTTAGCAGGATGTGGTGGTCCTTTGAGGTCATCTTTGAGATTGGTGAAGTATAAACAGTACCAGGGTTATTGTTCTCAAATCTGTGTACTAAGGGTAAGCCTGTGTTGTGGTTGTGGACTCACTTAGGTAACGGTAACTACAGGGGCATTTGCCTCTTTTATTTTGTGAACAAAAATGTTTCTTTTCAAGTGAGGTGTTTGTCAGAAGGTACTGGCTTTGTCCTTTCCAAAAATAGCAGTGCGGGCTGCCCACTGTATGTATGTTCCTATACTGTCCATGACCCAGTGGGACACATTATTTGATGTAACTCTTCTGAGCAGTGAACTATGGAAGGCTCTGGCGAGAGAGGGAAAGCTCCTGGCGTGAGTTAGCAAATTTCTGGGGACTGCTGAGACTTTCAGTGTCACCGTTTTTTTCTATGGGATAAACATGTCTATTTTGCCCTGAAGATTCAAATGCAAAATTTCATTGCTGCTTATTTTTCCTATATCCCAAATAAGTTACCGAGACTGGAATATTTGGGGTTTTTTTGCTTGTGAAAAAACTTTGATGTGTTTCTGGATGCTCTGAGCTCTGTCCTAATGCCTTGGTACCAACCAGCATTATCTGTTTGTCTAGTATCTAACATAGCATGTTTTCACTCATGAAAACCATGATCGTGACTGGAGTTTGGGGGGATAATTTTTTTCTTTGAGAAGTGCAGAAACCCTTAGTTGTATTCAGTCCCAGATGGTTTATGCAGCACATCTCGAGTCTCCATAACAATTTTTCATAGTTTTGGGTAACTGCTTGTGATCAGAATAACTGAAGTATAGATAAAATTGTACTGCACAGGATTTGTTTTCTAGTGTCTTGCTGATAAGGTTAACCGGATGGTGAGATATAATCGTCTAGGCAGTACCATAGATCATCACAAAAAAAAAAAGACAAAAATGGAGGAGGATGATGAATTTTCTGTTAGTTTTCTTTGTACATCAATTGAAGAAGGCTCAAAACCTACAGAAAGCCAACCTTTTAAAACTAAACAACCCCAGTGCTATTATTTCCTCTATTTCTGTCTATAGCACAATATTCCAAGGAAGTCTAAACCTGTTGGTTGCACTTTTCTCTTTGATGAAATTTCACCTATTCTGAATTTGATAGCAGTTTCCAGGAGTGCATATTCTGTTCTATAATTCATGATGTTAAGCATCTTAAAATCAAAATACAGAGGTTTAAAATATAAACTACTTAATATGATTTTTTTTATGCTATGTTGCTTTGAGTTATCTGAATTCAACTATTGTAGGAAGATCGCAGAATTAAGCTGCTTTGCAGCGTGATCTGGCTGTTAACCCACAGTTATATAATGTTATAAATACAGAATGCTTTTTAAAATTACTTGATCCTTGTTCTCAAGAATGGGGACTTCAGCGCCAGAGATCGCAGTGATAGCAAAAATGCTAGCATGGTCCTAGGGTATCTAGTGAGACCTCTCATTTTGAATATTATTGGTTGTTTCTTTAGTCAGCAGCATTCCCTGGGGCTGTCTCGTGATTACACGGGTTTGATATAAAAATGATTGCAGCAGGCAGCATTGCAAGATGCACATCACTGGGTAACTGCGCTTCTTCAGTCACAAATGAAGTTGTGTGTCACTTGGCTGTACTGATTGGATATGATAGACTTTGGGTGTTACGTAAGACATGTTGCTGCCTCCACGCAGAGTGGGAATTTTGGTTCCTGAAGAACTTCTTGGAGTGCGAGATCAGGTCTGATGTCACAAAATGCATGGAAACAAACCATCGCAAAGCATTGCCTGTGCGAGGGGTGAGGAGAGTTGGCTGTTAGGGGTGTGCTGGGGTTTGAGGAGAGCAGTCAGAACAAACATACCTGTGGGGAAACAAGAGGAATTAGTGATCAATGCTCTACTATTTCATGATGATTTCTAGGAGTAGACCAATGATTAAAATTCCATAGATTATTATTTCTGGAAATAAATCTCCAGTTTTGCGTGGAACTTTTTTCATTGTCCCTACTCAGATTTTTTAAAAAAATCCATTTATGACTTCAGAAGTTTGTATGTCTTCTAATTTTTTCAGCAGTTCTATTATTCAACTTGTGGCTGAAGAACCATGTTGTAACCAACTATTTTTGCAGAAAATTTACTATTTCTATTTCCAAATGTGTCTCTATATGACATTTTTATTTTTATTTACTTTTAGAGAAATTACAGCGTAGTAAGAACCGTTGTGGCTGATTGAACCCATCATTTAGGCACCAAAACAGTGTATATGTTCCAAGAGAGGGTATTCAGGAGAAAGCCATTCAATGGCTTTGAGGTGATTTCTGCTTCACTCTACTTCAAATGTTTTCATAATAACCCTGAAAGAAATGAAGGTTATATATATGTCTTTACTGTTATGCTTGTCATTAACTCAAACATGAAGTTTTTTAAAATTGATAGTCATTTGGGACCACGTACAGCTCTGGCGTAAGAAAGTGTTACACCATCCAAAGTCAATGGCAGTTGTGCCCTTCTATGCCAGGCCTGACTACAGCCTCTGTCTCTTTAGCCACACGATATTAATATCATTTGGATATTCCCAGAGGTTATGCTTTCTTACAAGCTACGTATTACGGTTGGCAACTTGTGACAGGTGCATTCTGGTTCCCATATGTCTTATGCAAAACTGCAGGAAAAATGTATCTGCGCTTTTCACATCAATATGCCAAGATGTCAAGAGTCACCTCTCAGCATCAAGACCTCAGAAATATAAAAAGAAGTGCTTGGCATCATCCGTGGTAACTGCAGACCTGTCTGAGCAGCTGTCTGTAGAAATACATCTGTCAGTCGGTGCAGAGCGTTGTGCTGAGGGAACGCTGTGCGACGCTGTCACAGGTTGAACATCGCACCTTCCTTCCCGGTACCAGTGCATCTGGTGGGAACACCAGGTGACTGCGAAACGGAGGGACGCTCAAGGTGAGTCTGTCATTTGCTGATGGCTTTTATTAAGCCACCTTCTAAAGGCATAGAATGAAAGCTGGTCAAATTGCAGTGAATCATCGGTGAACCTACCTACAGATGATACCTCCCCAGATCTTCACCTTGCTTAGGTTTGCCTCCATTAATTTTTGTAAATTTTGATGGGTGCATCTGAACTGCTTTTGTTGGTCGTTGTTCAAGGTATAACGTTACAAGTTGGTGCTATAAAGAGTTACGTTAGACCCTCTCTGGAAAAAGAAAACTAAACCGTGTGGTACTTGATCTTTGAATCTTAACCAACTCTTCAGGTTTGTTTTTTTATGTTTTCCCATGATTGCTACTAATTAAGAATACTTTATATTACATTAAGTTTAGAAAGCAAAACTGAGGCGATATGATAATAGGCATCATATTTAATTTACATGTGTGTCTAAAGAGATTAAACTGGCAGAATCAAATTATAGTTTCTGTTGATATCATCGGGAATCAGAAGTTGAATTATACTAAACCATATATCAATAAACTTGACAGAAAGGTGAACTTCTGTCACCTAAAATTCAGGGGCAAACATCTTAATTTTATCTGTAGGTCTGATTTCTGGATTTATTTTTTTTTTAAACGTATGGTTTAATTTTCTCTTGAAAATGATGAGAAACTGATGTATGGAACATAAAGGACAAGTAGTGTCCTGGCTGTTTAACAGAATTATTAGTAACATATTTCAGAGTAAATATTGATTGATAGAGCCTTTTCATAAGAAGCTGCTTTTTTAGCTTATAGAGGCAGATCTAAATACCAAGATTTTATCTTTCCCAGAAAATTGCTACTCACCTAACTGAAGTTTTGAGCTCTCTGCTCATGAGATCTGCCTCAAACAGTGCTAAAATCGTGACATACTAAAAGCTGACAGTTACTTTTTTTTTTTTTTAAAGAAATATTGTGAGGGTGACGTGTGAAAATTTCAGATTGCTCACGTGTGTAATTTTATCTTTTGGATTTGTTGTTCTTATTCCAGTTATGGCAATAAACTTCTGTATTTATCTGGGGAAATGGCAAAATCAACAGCCGTTCTGGTGGGCTTTTTCCTGCACCAAAAAAATCCTAGAAACTAGGTACAGAAGGGCATAAACCACCTAATAGTAATTTATAGAATGTTGCCCATACATTGAGAAATTTGGGGTTCAGTTTGCACAGGCTTACTTTTGCCAGCTATCACTTTTTTGCCTTTATTTTTGTCAAGTAAATGCCTTACATTGCCATACTGCTTCTTGTTGAAGTTGATAAATTTTATCTTAATTCCTCTTTGGTCAGCTGGACTCCATCTGTGGGGATAGACTGAATGTAATCTGTGGCATAATTAACGTGAGCATTAATAACTGGGGCCGTGAAGATCCAGTGAGCCAAGTTTTCAGCTCCTAAACTTTATGTTGGCTTTTGTTAGGAATGTATTACAGTGATCGGGACTGCAAAGAAAAAAAGAATATTTCAGGGAATTTCTCCAGGGTGCAATTCACAGAGGGATGAACATGGGAAAAGTAGCGTCCAGAGACAAGTCGAGGGTGTTTAAACTGGGGAAAGGGCTGAACTTTGTCTGCTTGTAACAAACTAGGATGAAACATCAAATATACTGTTTCATGCCTACCCTTCCTTCTGCGTGCGTTTCGACAGAAGAACCCAACTGTCGGCATCATCCCCCAAAGCCTTCTGTAGCTGTTACAGCTATAGAATCAGAATAAAACTTTGGGTCCTGTGGAAGTCCTGTCATTCCTATTTTCCCTTCGTTTAGTGGGAGTTAACTAGGAAGTGTTTCGTTGCAGCTTTTCAGCTGTTTAGTTCCGTGTCCGCTCTGTGCATTGTCTTCCTGGGGTTAACTGTTACCACTTATGCTCTCAATGGGCTCGGAAGCAGCTCTGATGCTGTTAGATACCGTGGTGACTCTTAAAATGAATTTCTTTAGTATTTTATAACAAATAACTGTCAATAGTTCTTGCATCTTCTGGCTGCCACGTTATTTTGCTGATCTTATTTCCTTGGATGGGGAAATAGCCTCTGACCGTATAAAACCAGACAATTACTTATTCAACTCTAAAATTAGATTAATTTAAATATTTTTACTGATTGCCGTAGGAGTTGCCCTTTCAATTCAGCTTTGTAGTTCCTCACTTCTCGGTACAAATTATTATATTAAATGATTTTTGTACTTACCTTGTGGTAAAAAGACAATCTATGCTCTTGAATGAGCTCTGACACCGTTAGTGGTGTAGTTTGGTTCTCGGCTGCAGGAAGTAGAAAGGAGATGTTCTGGTTTGCAGCCCTTTTATTTTTTTTCCCTTTTATTTAAATTTACCATTTTTGAGCTTGTGTTGCTATACATAACCAGCACGTTTTTTCATTGGAGCACTAGTGGAAATCACAAGGTTAGCCAGGGTTAGCAAGGGAATGACTTGTGTATTTGGGTGGTTTTCTGGTGTGTTTGTAGCTTTATGTGTTTTCTGCAGTTTCTTTCTTTTGAAGAATGCATATTCATTATGAGAACAGTGAGTTGGACGCATGTTTCTGAGACCTAAGCTAATATTTCCTTATCAGTAAAGTAATCTAAACATCAAGTTGCATGCACCTGATACGTAACCTTCAGTAAAGCGTTTTCTGAGAATTGCTTCATCTCTGGACTAATTTCTGACCATATATTGTAAAACTGTGTAAGTGAATTTGTTGTAAAGTAAAATTAGACCGATATTTTTATTTTTAGTTCTACAGATTATCCCATTCCAATTAAATGAGTAAAATCGGAGTTTAGTCTCCTCCTGCTTTGGCCAGAAGAGGGAACCCTCTCACTGTATCAGCCACTTCTGTGACCGCACTTCAAAACTTTTTTGCTTTTGTTTTTATTCCTGCATTGCAACTAGTTACGAATCCAAGACTGCCTGGCTATCTCAGGACTCCTTCAGAACCATAAAGCTATTTATTTACCTCAGGGTTTATTAACACCTTGTAAATCACCCTGAGCTTATTGTGTTCTGCATTTACTACTAGGAAAAAAAGAAAAAAGGCTCTTAATATTGGCTTGTTAACTCGATTGCTTTGCATGTGAAGAGCTTACATCTGCATTGTTTATGCACTGCTCAAATAACATGGTTTTCAGTAGTAGTGTCAGAGAAGTGCCGTGAATTTTTAAAAGTGACAATGATGGGATGAGTCATCCTGGGTGTGTACTAGTGCAACTTTTGCTACACATCTAGTCTGCACATCCAGAGGATTGCCAGATTGCGGGGAACGGAAAGTACTCAGTGTTGAGTTAGGGGCTTTAAGCCTGGGTCTTGCAGCCAAAACCAATTCCTCTTAACTGTGTAGAAACCTTCCTGCAGATAATTGCAGATACTGGGTTTCATTGGTTGGAAAGGGAGAAGAATGATCTTTTCCTGCAGCATACAAGATTATTTTAAAAAGATGCTGTGGTCTCATTTACTTTGCTCAGGTTTCGGCGCAGGGAACCTGCATCCCATTCCTGCAGTTGGCAGAGACTGGCAGACGGAACAGCGCCGGGTGTGATTCTCCAGCTTCCACCAGCTGCCCAAGATGGTTACAGCACCTTCTGTGCAAGTAAATGAGCGGTTCTCCTATGAATTCACAGGTCAGTTTTTCCTGTGGTGGGGGAGGATGTGACGTGTAGGTAGGCAGAGGGATAATCTTTTTCCCCAGTATCCCGAGACTCTTTGCAAAGTGCTTCTGGCACCTGGGAAGTGAAACATGCCACGATGGAATATTTTGCAAGCTTTCGAGCTTTAATCTGCAGTTTAAGTAATGCTAGTGCCTAAATACCAAGGTAACTGCTTAAAAAAAAAAAAAATTAGCTTTGAACTGGTCCTTACTTGTTGAGGTTCATTGTGTTCCTGAGATTATTCACTTGTCAGGATGCCACTTTGGTCTGAGACGAGTTGCAGAAGCCCTTGTACGTTGCGCCCTCAGGACAGAAAGGTTTTTGGTTTTGGATGACGCTGCGGTGCATTACTGTGTTATGTCATGGTGGCTTTTGCTTTTAATTTTGGTTTGGGGCTTCTGTTTCCTACTTTGCCTCAGCTAATTTAAACCTGCTGGTAATGGTAAGAGGTGATCAACACTGAAATGTATCATTTGACTCATCTGCTGTTTCATATGGTCAATGGCTCTGAACTGAAAGCAGATAGAGCAGATTGTTGGCTGCTAAAGTTCTGCCATTGCATTAAATTGTGTCAGAGCATCCCAAATTCCACAACTAAATAGTCTTTGGACAAAGGTTTTGTCATTCAACATCAGATATTATTCATAGTATATAAAAATGACCAAACTTATTTAAAAATAAATTTAATTTTTCCATTGTAGCGGCTAGATCTCCCGTGTACATTTTTACTGGGGTCAACTGGAGCTGTAATGCCTGGCATTCAAAGGAGTAAAATTGCTCTTAGGTCCTTAAAAATGACTGTAGCAGCATAGCTTTAAGCACCTAGTTGTAAAAAATGTTAAACATATTGATAGACGGAACATTGTGGAGTGACGTAGAACCACTCTTAGGAGGACCATCCACTTGGAGAAAATGGAGTCAAGGAAAGGTTATGACCAAATGGAAATGCTGTACTGAGCATAAGCAGGAGAAAATTTAATTGTCTGAGATGTACATTTCCTAGGGCACACGATTAATTGTAGTGGAAATGTTCAATTGCTTGTAATTTTGCAGAAAATTCCCTCCTGGGCTCTGAAACTTTACATGCTTAGTCATAGCCTAATGGAGCATTTTCTTAGAAAGTTTAGCTAATTTTTTTTTTTAGTTATGCATATGGGAATAAAAACAGTTTTGGGGGACTTAACTGAAAAAGACTCAAACTGACAAAAACTTTGGATTTATGTGAGACTAGTAAAGATCAGAATTAGCGTTTTGGGTGGTTTTCAGTTTTTTGATTTATATTTCTTTTTAGAATTTGTGTGATGTATTCTAATGGAGGAATACATTTTTGGGGAAAAAGATAAAGCAAGAAGGAAATATACTTGTCTAAATAAACACATGATATTTACCATAATTTAGTTCATAGCTACAGCGACATGTCACATTGCTAATATGGCATAACTGTGTGCTGCAATACGTACTCCCTGTCTCCTAGAACAACTTCTGCAGGGTATTTTCGGCATCTAAATTGAAATGTTTCTTGTCTTCTAATGCTGTATTTAATCCACGTTTTTACTCTTACATTTACAGTATTTTAAAATGGTTTTGGTTGCTTATTGAAGAGCATCCACAGTAGACTTGCAGACAAATTATGTACTTTTAATGGTCAAATAATCTTTAATTAGCTGGATATTATGACAGTAGAGAGCATGATAGGATATAGACATTCCTCTATTTGTGTATTATATCCCAGTTTATTATTTAGTATTATATAATTCTTCTCCTCCTCAGAGAGTATGCCTATATGGAATAATTTTTATTATCTACTTCGGAAGTTTTCACAGTAATTTTCCTACAACTTAGTTAAAAATGACCTTGGATGAAGCTCACGGATTTTTTTTGGTCCTCCTGTGGTTACCTAAGGCAAGCTTCATTGTGTATCCTGCATCAAATCTTGGTGGCAAATCTCTAGTTAATGGAAGAGAGAATTTTGCTCTAAATGCCTGTAATTGTAATTGTTAAATACACATATGTTAATATATAGTTAATTTTGTACTTCTCCTTGTGGGTTGTAGAACTCCAGTTGCAACTCGTGTCTGACATTTTTGCACATTTAGGTAATGGAGGATTTAGAGTCAAAGTTGTCAGTATTTATTGGAGAAGTTACAAGTGGCTGGATTTGCGCAGAGATTAACGATGGAGATAGCAGCTATGGTCACAGCGGGGGTTATTTTGCCTCTTTTTCAAGTTGCTTTTTTTCCCAAGTGGGGAGCTGTAGAATAAATTTTGACCCGATGAGACACACCGTGATTCATGAAGACTCTGAACCATCATCTCCCCTCACCATCTTGTTTGTGCCTTTGCAGCACATACAGCCATAAATACTCAGTACCACACTGGCTTAAAATAATATTTGCTCAGCTTCTGAGAATGCAGGGAACATTCTTCAGCTGCGGCAAACATTTGTGGAAGTAAAATATTATATAGTTTGGGCTTAATTTCTACCTCAACTTTGCAAAAGCAGTTTTGGTGGTTAGAAAGAAGGTGCGACACCTAGATGTCAAAACAAACTTCTTTCCTTATAGAATGTTTGTTACATGCTGGCCACTGCTGAGAACGGAATAAATAGAATTTAAAAAGAGCAAATAAACCAGAGTATTTATAGCTGTGTGAGTTTTGCTTTTCTGCTTAAAATATCAGGAACTGTGATCAATAATGGAATCGGAAACTAACATACCTAAGTCGATATGCAGCACACAGACAGGTGATTTACATGCTCAAACATAGTATTTGCTTCACTTTCTGTGCTGTTAAGAGTGGCTAGCAATTTTTTTTTTAATAAGCCAGTAATTGAGGAAACCATGTTCAAAAGGGCCCACTATTTTGTGTGTTCTGCTTCTCGCATGCCTGCATTGAGAAGTCTTCAGTGTGATTTGATTTTTTTTCTTTTTTTTTTCTCCTTCCCTTCAGGAGGTGGATGATCTCAGCTCCTGTTGAGCTCAGAGCAGTGGGTACTGATTACCTTTCAAAGTTCTGCTTTGGGAGTCCCAAAATGAGAATCCAGATACTGAATTACTCAAATTTAGCAAATGGTTTTAAATGCATAGACTGTGTTATGTCTTTCAGTTCCTTCATTTACAAGGAGGCAGAACAGCAATTCCCCTGTCTCATTAGGGTGTTAAAAGGTTTAGTTGGAAGTCTCTAGGACACTTTGAAAATGTAGAACATCATCAAAGAGCAATTTAATATAAGCCAAAATCAATTGTGTCCTGCTTGCTGGTGCCAGAGAATAGAGAGGCTCTTTTTCCTCTTTCACATGGGAGGTAGCAGTTTTGCAAGCTCAGAGGAGAATGGGAGCGTGCCCAGTATAGCCACTGAGTTAGGGGAAATCTCTGCAACGACTTCTGATTTGCTTCCCTCCTCCCTTGGAGACACCATTACATCAGATTATTCTGTATAGCGAACTCGTCATATAGCTTCTGTATTCTTTATTAATTCACATTAAGTTTGAATGAGCAGACATCTGCATTGTAAATGTTTTAAATTGGAAAAGATGCATACTATCCTTTGTGGAAATCCCTTGAAGTTAACTGGAGAACTGCCTGATTCATGCATCTCAGCTGGGCTCTGGTATAACATGAACGTTGCCTTGCTCAGACTGACCTGTGCATCTGCAGAAGGAGAACTACAGTTGGCTGAGGAACTTCAGAGCCAACAGGATGGCTTTACTGGAGCTGGCTACTTAAATGGTTGAGTGGGAAGGTATTTCAACTTAATTTAACACTGGAGTGCATTTGTTCTTTCAGGGTTTTGTGCAAGCTGCTTAGATCTTGTAAAGATTTGTACCAGTTTCCTTCTCCTTGGTTTTTATAAGCCAATAGTTGCATATCAGAACCTAGAGTCACGTGAACACTCCCAGGGTGGGCTCTGAACTCTCATGTCTCGAGAGTATCCAGCAGGAGCAGGATTCAATCTATAGTAATCTTGGCAAGATATACGCTAAGAAAAATGCAGTCATTTTTGTGTCTGCTAACTAAAATTGCCCATCGAGTGTACTTGCACTCCATTTAACTTTTTTATCATTGACTGGCTTAAGCAAAACCACTCTAATAACTAAAAACTCAGCAGCACGAGTAAGGTCTCTGTGACCTGGCCTGAGTTCTTTTGTGAATGGTTCATGAGAAATCCACACACTAAAATTCTGAAAATATGAGCCCAACATCTTTGAATACTTACAGATTCTTGAGAAAAATGAATCTAGTCAGGAACAATTTATAAGCAGGATTAAGACTAAAGAAAGAAAGAAAAAAAACCACAGGAAGGGTTGTTTGTTGGTGGATTCTAATGTAAGTTTTTTTGCAAGGATAGACTCCTGTTCAGAATTTCTGTGAAAATAGCCTTAAACTCTGAAAGTTGCCTAAAAGGGCCTTTCTCTTGCCAGGAATATGTAGCTGATGGAAGTTACCGCTCACAAGGTCATAGCTGAAGTTTGTACCTCAGCAGAAGTCTGTTCCTGAAAGAGGCTCCGTGTCCAACATAAAGTCCCTTTGATTTTAATGCAACAAATCATTGAATATGTGGTTATTTAGTGTGAGAGAGAAGGACAGAATCTCACCCTTGGAGGATGAAACAAAGGCAATTTTGATAAATCAGATGAGAGCTGGTGACAGTGAGCTGTGAAATGCACAGATAGCAGTTAAATGTTTAAATCAAAAGACAGGAGTAAAAAGTTTGAAATCGTAAAAGAGTTGGGGTTTTTTTCACTCCTCTGATACCTTATGCTGAATAGCCAGATCATTTTATTATTGCAAATGCTGTGGCAGTAATCTTTTACTGCTTGCAGTATAGGCCTACAGCATTAAGTTAGTATAAAATTACATATAGTTTAATATATCTGTACAACACCTTTAAACAAGCTTCTCTAGGCAGGAAGGTTATCCGTCTTATAAATCTATTATTTCATTGTACATCTTGATAGCCTAGCATTGCTCCTAGCCATGTTTAAGCATTAAATAGTGCATTATTATTTCACATAAATCAACCAGAGATGTGTGAATTCATAAATTTTGCATTTGCACAGACAGTATTTTAAACGTTTTACGGCTTCGTGGGAACTTGGTGTAAGAGCCTGTACACAAATCAGTGTCCAGGAAATTTCAATAAAATTTCATATCACAATTACTGATTTTCAAAGTCAACGCTTGCATATTTTAGAAATATATTAACAGGGTCTGAAAATAAAACCAAAACTTGCTGTTTGGTCAGGTTTTGCTGGATAGCTCCTGGATAGCTGCAGTGAAGTGGCTGATTTTATTTTTTATTTTTCCTGATCTACACTCTTATCAGTGTTGTTTTTTCCATTTTATTTGTACTTTTTAATGCTCCAACTTTTTTGTTTCTTCTTATCTTTCATCTGCGTTCTTCCAGACTTCTAAACTGTAAAGGATCATGCACAAGCCTGCTCGTATTCGTAGAAGAAGCTCCACTGATAGGAACTTAAATATATATGTGAGGTTCTTCAGGTTTGGATGCTTTTGATTAAAAACCTTGAAAGTACCTTCTCAAGAGATTTTTTCATGCAGTATATTATATATTTATTAAACGCAATGTAAATACTCTGGTGTCAAAAGTGACAATGTCAAGAGAGGAAAAAAACCAAACCCCAAAGAACTATTGATCATGTATTATGCCGCTGTTTCACATCATAAGGTAGCTCTGTTTTACAGAGAGAAAACAAGGATATTGGAGCAAGATGTCCACAAAACAGCTGAGTTGTTATTGCTTCTGGAGCATGTTTCCTATGTCAAGTTTTCAAAATTTGACCATGGCTTTACTTATCTGTAGTTAAGCTTAATTTTGTGAATGGTATTGCAGTACGATGGCAAGGTAGTTTGGTAGCCCCTTCCTGAGCAGGTGGGGCAACGGGGCCAGGGATGTTAGAAGCTACATGGTCCCATGCCACAGGAATTACTTCTTTTGGAGGACCCAAAGAGCACCAGGAGGTACTTTGTAGGGAATGAAACACAGACCTCTGAATGAATGGAGGTGGGAGGAACGTGGGAAATCACTTACAGTTCTCCTGCACTGGGCAGAGAAGTACGGATCTCTGTTTTTTCCATTGTTCAGCTTCCTCCTCCTGACCCTCGTATGTACGGAGAAAGGGAACTCCTTACAGACCTCACCTCCATCTTTCTTCCTTAATACTATCCCATGGTAAAGTGAATGGGAATTTTGCCGTAAAATGTAATGTGAGTGGAATAAGAACCCATTATTATCCTTTTGGTCTATGCAGAAACTGTGTAATGATTTAACGAGAGAACTAGAGCAGTTTTGACTTTTTTGGATTTGTTCTGTTTTTCTTTTGCAGCCTTCCTTATGGCTTGGAATTTTTTGTGTTCCTTGCAAATTGTTGGAACTGAGGTGGAAATACCTATGCATATGTAAATCATCCCTTCATGCAGTTAGTTTAAACATTCTTAGCTTCAGTCATCTTAGCCGTGGTCAAAAATACGGTTAGATTTTCTGTTACCAGTTTGGAATTGCTTTTTATCTTACTTTCCCACAAATAATAAATATTCTGCGTTGAACAGGATTGCTGTCTGGAGAACTGGATTTTCCCCTGAATTTTGATTTTAATCTGTATTAAAAATCTGATGCACTGTGGACCTGCACAACTATCTGTGTTGCGAAACCCCGACACTGTAGCTTTCTACTCTGGCAGCAGCTATAATTGTATTAACATAAATGGAGGTGGCTTGGTATAAAAATGGGGCTGCGGTGTAGAGACTAAGACTGTCTCACCTAGGCTGCCGTTTACATCCGCATTGCGCTGTGGTGACAAATTACTCCAAGAGCAGAGTCCCAACAAATCAGGTCCCTGTTGTTTTTGAAGGCAAGGCATATTTTGTGGCAGTGCTCATTACTGGGCAAGAACAACAAAGAAGTTCAAGACTAAGATTAATGGTATCAGCAGATCATTGACTAAAGATTAATCTTTTTAAAATGATGAGGAAGGGATAGACACAGTGAGCCTCTAGCTGCCTACAGCTACAAAGAGTAATAATAACCATTACCATGGCAGGGCTGGCTCTGGAATACTAACAGAAGTGTATCTCGTTATCATCAGTAAACACTAATGGTGCCTCTTTGTTGTTTTTTGGCTACTGATGACTATTGAAAATGGTGTGGCTTTTTTCCTCCCTTCCTCAAGCAATAATTGTGTACTTTCTTTTGATGTCTGACTATTTAATATTCATTTGTTTGGGATCAATTCTGTCCTTCATGGTATTGCCACTGTACTTTCTCTTACAGAAACTTCTGCATTATTGCCTCAGTCTCAAACTATCAGGGATTAAAAAAAGGTTCATTATAGAAATTACATTTGCTCAGTAAACCCAGGAGGCATTGTCTTTTTGTTAGTTCCTCCATAACTAATCCTTAGTGCATGTATATTTTTGTGCATGCACACTGTTTTTGTATTTAGCAGAATATGTATTTATACTGCACAGGAGGTTCATGTGCCAGTTGTGTAAATCTGTTTATTTTTCTAAGGCTGTGTGTCAGCAAGCGATGGTATAGGCATGGTGTGTATAAGCTACAACATGCTAATATTCTTTCTTTTTAATCTCAGCACTCTTTCTGCGTATCTTGCCAATATTACAAACTGAGGTTTGAAAAGGAATTGCAAATTCGTGTTCAGAAGGACTGAAGCTAACGTCTGCACGTTTTGGAATTCATTTAGAATTCCAAAGTTGTAGAACGATGATCAACGTCAAGGAATATGTGAGTGAGTGTGGTCAGGCAGAAGTAATTCGTGTGGTACCTGTGCACGTATTTGTGTTTGTATAGCAGGGCTTGGGGGGTTTCCCAAATACAGTGCTGCTGCTGAGGATCACAAAGCAGGAGAGCTTCAATACTTGGTCCAGGAGTGCAGTGTTGCAAAGCCCATCTCCTTTCTTCAGGCTGGATGAAGGCTCTTGCTCCCTTTGAAATAACCTCAAGGTTAATTGCTCTAGTTTTGGACAAGGAAAGTTTAAGTTTTAAATGTTCTCGCGTACTGAATGCTTAGCTATACATGACTAACTCAAAGGAGGTGTACCTGATAGGAAACTTTATTTAGGAAGTCTGTAAACCTATTTAGGATGGAGATTGTGCATCGTCTTTCTCTTGTGGCTAAAATGTGATTCAGCATTTCATTGTGGGTGGGTGTGACAGTGAATTCAGTATAGAGAATTGCTTCAATAAGCAGTGAATAAAGTTGGCTTGGAGGTCTTACCAAGTTTTGTTGCAGGTAGTCTTAAAACTGTAATGTGTGTTTCATTTTGTTGTGATTGATGTGGAAGTAGGTAAGTATGTAAGTATGCAGTGTGTCCGGTGAAGATCTAGAATTTGTTTTAAAAGCCATCAGGGTAGAGATGCTGCGTGGAATAAAGGTAATATCAGGAAGGTGTGTCTGGATAATTCTGAGGCTAATTTAGTGGTCCCTTTGATTAGGACGTCTTTAAAAATTCACACTTACTTTCTTTCAGTGATTTCAGTAAAGTTGCATGATATAAAAAAAATAAATGATGCACTCCTTGGGCAGGACTTCTGCTGAAGACACCTTTTCTAACTAGAAGAAAAACAAACAGAAAAGCCCCAAGCAAGTTTACCAGAGGCACCCAAGAGTGTTTGAAGGGCTCATATTAGTTTTGCCTTCTGTCGAACTTGGTTTATTATCTTTGCCTGTTACCCTGGTTCAAATTAATTTACTCCGCTACAGCTCAATGCAGAGCTTTGTTAAAATACATCATGGCAACAGGGTAATGTTCCCATAATTTTCATTCTGTGATGAGAGTTGGACAGATTGGGCTCAACAATCTTAGCTAGTCCAACAGTATCCTTGTGGTAAAACCTTGTCAAAATTTGGGGCTGGGAGTTACTCTTGGGCTAGAAGTTCTTTGGATGGTTCCACTACCAACTGTGAAAGCCACTTCAATGTGTAACTGTTCATTGCCTGAGACGTTGTGTATCACTTTTAAAAATACTGAGCATTTATATTTGGAAAATATTTCCCTAATTGTATATATTGTTCTGGGTCATTATTTTCTCATTGTTTAAATTACAGCTCATTTATTTAAAAGAATACTTGTCAAAAGAAAGCTTTAAGTACTGATTTAAGAAAGCAGTGTTAAATAATTGAAATGACTGTGATAAAATTGCCTTAGTTTAAACAGACCAGTTTTATCAGTCTGTTTAATGAATTGTGCTTTTATAGGGTGAGATAAATCTAATGTGAATTCAAGTGGTTGCACTAGAAATACAGCTCTAGGTGGGATCTTCTGGTGGATTTAAGGAAAAGAGGCCCTTGTACTTCTGCCTTTACTTTCAGTAACACTTCCTGTACAATAAGCATTGCTGGTATCTTACAGAGGGTTGTAATAACTATGCTTCGGTAACTCCTGGGTATTTACATATGGATTGCACAAAACAATCCATCATCTTGGTCATTACTTGAAAAATATTTGTGCTTCTGGATGTAGAAATCAACTTGGAGATGCATCCAGTCGTGGAATTGTTACTTTTCATGCTCTAGAACAGCAACACGATCAATTTTCTTTGCTGGCTGAGGAGACTTGGCAGGTTGGCCTTGCTACTTACTGGTTGTTTAGAGAGACTTTTCTCTCCTTGCAAGAAAAGCAGCAGATCTGCTGTGGAGCCAGACTGGAGATAAGCATTGGTCAGTGGCTGACACATCCCAAATTGATGGTGAAATTCTTCTTGTCTAGTAAGTGAAAGAACATCCACGTGGTGTTGTATAACTGAGCCAAAAACTAGCATTTTTTTATAGCTGGGCATATCCACATTAATTCTTCTTCAATGCTGTCAGGCTGATTAGGGGAACAATTTACCCTGTCAGCAATCATTGTGCATGGAAGTGATGGCTCAGGGCATATGCATGTCCCTCCAACAGCTTTCAGTCCTCTGTAGTCAGGAAGGAAGGAAATACAGTCTTGAAGGAAAGAAAGAAAAAAGTTAGAATCGGAGTTTGATTGGTTTATACAAAACAGGTTCTAGGGGAAGGAAGTGGCTCAACCCTTGTGTGTGATGTCACTTTGCTCTAATCAAACAGGCATGTAGATATCATAAAGAGCGCGTGTCTCCATGCCGTACGTTTTTGTTTATTGTCCTTAGGTCAGCCGTTCCTACTGGGCTGGTTTTCTGTCTCCAACGTCTGTGCTTTCCTGCTCTGTATCCACTGCTGGCTGAAACTACTCTTGCAGTTTTTACTATCAGTTTGTCCATCGGTAGTAAAATCAGCAAGATTCTGGTTTCACTTAGCAGGTGTCTAGGGAAGTAAACTTAAGTTTTGAGTTTGTGGAAATCAAGGTGAATTGGAAAATGACTTGATTCTGATGGATTCAAATAAGAGGAAAAAAATCAGGTCTACACAGCTGCCTTTCATGGTGGTTTTATGATACGAGAGTGAACCACAAACCAAGAGAAAGTCTGAAAACCAGGGAGACGCTTGAGGTAGAAGAGGTTAACATTTTTACTGTTCAGAAAGTACTTATTTTTATTAGACAATAGACTTCTTTTGTCGTTGTTTTCCAGCCATTTCATCTTTCTACTACAAACTTTTAAATAGTGAAAAGATATATTAAATAAAAAGGAAAATTATTTTTAAAAGCTATTTAAAAAATTAATTTAAATGTAGACAGCCATAGTATTATGGCATTAAAACACCCCAGGGTCTCTTTTATTGGTCCATTAATACTTGCCTCGAGTGGTAGAACACACCTGAGGCAAGATTTAATGAACCAATAAAACATGCCCTAGAGTGCCCTAATGCTATATTGCTAACTGTTCCTATTACATAAATGCACTGTTTGCATACTCCCTTCATACATTTTAGAAAAATCTTCAATTAAGTGAAGACCATATGACAATTCTCATCCAGAGTTTCCATCAGCATATTTTGGAGTGATTAAAGCGATTATATGAGATATTCTCAATCAACCAATACAACATATTGTGCCTAGAACTTTGTGGACTGTCCAGATGGTGAATCCTTTAAGTCTATTTATGAGTTAAGTCAGTGTGTTTCCTCTCAGGTACTGAGACATTTCTAAAGTGTTCCTAATGCTATTCTATTTCTGTTCTTTTGAAACTATCCCACT
Organism: Eurystomus gularis; assembly: GCA_013400335.1. NCBI lineage: Eukaryota > Metazoa > Chordata > Aves > Coraciiformes > Coraciidae > Eurystomus > Eurystomus gularis. Next base: position 109,524 of record VZZY01005592.1, read on the forward strand.
TGTTGTTTTCCTAGAATCCACTCCAAAGCAGAAAACTGGCAGAGGATATAGTAGTAACTTCAGTCCCATTAAAACGTTCAAGGATGTTACTTATATTATGTTGTCCAAAATCTTTGCCATGGTTTAGTCAAAGAATGATTTTAGTCCTTTTGTTTTTTTAGAGGGTAGATTTTTAGAGGTGTAAATCAACTTTAATGGAGCTAAGCTGATTTACGTGAGCACATCCAGCTCTTTGCTCTCCAGCACATTCTCAAGGATCAGAAATGTCATACTTGGATTAAATCAGACAGCTGAGATGGAAGAAAGTATGAAAGATGCTCATTGTATTTTGTAATTGTTAATTTAAAGCCTTTGACTGGAGTTAGCTTTTGCCTTAATGATTTAGAACGTTCATAACCATGAGCAAAAATTGATAAACATACCGAAGTTGATCTGTATTTAATAACAGGAAGAAGCAGAAGATTGGTTTTGAATGTCATTGCATGCAGAATAATAACCCTTCATGAGAGAATGAGAGTGAGCTTTGTACATTATTACTGTTGCTTTCCAGCATTGTTGTGAGGCAGGACGACATCCTCTTGAAGACAGAGTTATAGATGTAAACGGTAAAAATTACTTTGGACTTTTACATATTCGAGAATCTAACGTGAAATAATTTTTGCATTAATGTGACTTTGTGATAGCGCCAAACTAAATATGACTGAAGACTATGAATTTGGCAGAATCCTTACTTGAAAGCTTAGGAGAGGAGAAAGAGAATTCTGTGTCATTAACTGATACATAACCAAAGAAATTACTGCATGGGCTTTTTTGGGAAGGCTTGTAGGCCATGCTTGGTGTTTGCAAGAATATTTGACAAGTTGAACATACGTGAGGATATGAGCCACATATACTTGTTAAGGCAAAAGAAACTACTTGTGAATAAATCCTCAGCTATTTTCAGTTGGCATAGTGCCATGGAAGCCAATGAAATTATACCAGTTTATACCAGAGGAGGATCTGACCCCTAATCCTGCAAGTAACAGGCTCATTAAATGCTTAGGACCAAATTCTTTCCTGGCATGACTCCATTGAATTTATTGGAATTAATCCAGCAGAGCATTTGGCCATTATTTAATACAGATAACAATCTAAGGGGAACCAGGTTTCTCTATTTGTTTTTCTTTTGATACATAGCATTAGCAAACTGTATGTAATTTTTATAAGACGTAATATATGAAGTACTGGCTAAAAGAGTCTGCACAGAAATCTCACAGGTAGAGGTCACCCGACCTTCCTGATGTGCTGCCTTATCTGTAACAAACAATACTGACTGGATCTCAGCTTAAACCCTTTACTGCCTTCTGGAAGTAAAAACTATCATCTCTTTTCCCTCTTCCTTCTTTTTTCATCACATCACAGTACAGTCCTCTTAGAAATTTAAGCAGAGTTAAGATTATTGTTAAAGTTAAACCTATCTAAAAAATTAGGCTCTCTTCATCCTATGACCAAATAGCTGATGTAAGTTTTCAAAAGTCATTACTGGCATAAATTTTTTACTTGCAAAGAGCATGGTGGACACGTTGTATTTCAGAATGTCCACTGCATCATCTAGCAGCTGAAAGGCTCAAATGAATTTACAGCATCGTTTTTATCAACGATTGTTTCCTGGAGCCATTTTCTTTGTTTTAAAAGCTTGAGGCATTTGTCTAAGCTTTGCCTGAATTTCATTTCTGCAGCCTCAGTGATGTTAGCTGGGCATTATTCTTTTGGCTTGTTGTGTATCTGACTTACCTGAGCTTCTTAATGCCTGACAGGAAACGTGGCTGAGATTCTGCCATGACCACTCCAGAGTACTCTGGTTTTGTTTGTTGTGTTTTGATTTCCAGCTACCCTAGACAAAATTTGACTCTCTTTGCCTTCTTTAGTGATAACTTTTTTTTTCTGTGTTGCTCTGAGATGTCAGTTATCGCTCTGTGCAGCAGTTAAGGCTAGACTTTCTGAGGGGAAAAAAGCTTCCCTTGCTGTATTTTTTGAGCACAAATATGGAAAGGAGAAGGTGTGTGACTGCACATCCTGCTGCATCATTGATACTTACTACAGAAACAAACCTATTTTGAAATATTTACCATTGAAGGACTTGAGGCTTTGACAGGGTGCTTCGCAGCGGAGTTCAGGCATAGCAGCAATCATATCTCAGTGAAGATGAACTTCCCATGTAAAGGTTATAAATCTAGTTCAGTGGTTGTTTTGTGACCCATATGCAATTTTATAGAAACATGAGTAACCTAAACACTAAAATCCAAACCAGAATCATCAGCCCCTTCTACAACATTCTTATTAAAGTTGGGCCAAGAGAGATCACTGCAAACTATTTGCAGTTGTGGGTGATGTAACACAGCTCAAGGGCATTGAGTACCTGGCAAGCAGAACTGTCTTTGAATGGACGTAGATGAAGGACCACCAAGAAAACTCAGAATGAAAAGCAGCGGAAGGGAAATTCATTGCCGATTAGTACCCGAAACATTCAGATGAACAGGAAGAGCTCCTTAAGCAAACAAAGTGGGGGATGAGGAGCCTGGAAACCAGGTGGAAGGATGAAATGACTCATTTGAAGTTACGCATGAAAATATGATGGAATGTCAAGCAGTCGATGTAACGTCTGGCTTGCATAAGCAAAGCTGATGTTTTCACATTTCTTTTAGGTTTTGGACTTGACCTAGGGCGTGTAAAAGCAGCAGGTATCTTACCATGCAAGGGGAAGGGCATTAGTACTGTTCCAAATAATACCTGAACAGCCTTATTTAACGGAAGCCCCTTCCCTCTGGCTCCCCTGTCCCAGTCTGGATTTCTCTAAATCGAAATATAGCTGAATAGCTCACAGAAAGTGTGATAGAAGGACATGAAGCTCTGTGACTCTTCTGATACCACGAGCCTACAGAGTTATTTGCTTGTAGAAATGAGTTCCCCACCCCTCTGACGTGCTGCAATGGAAGCTACAGAGCATAATAGAACAAGGAGTTCTTGTTGGGGCTGGAGAGTGGCTTAATGGCATGGTCTGAATCTGTTAATTTGATTTTTATTCGAAGACCTGCATGCGAACATATTTTCAGCTGTCCTGAGCAGGAGAGTTGCAATCTTGCATGTGCTGGGATGTATGTTTACAAAGGATCTCATTTTTTTTTAAATTTTCTCTGAAAAAACAAGTGTGAAGTTATGTATGAAGTTTAATTGAATCACTGTGCTTCTAACACGAATTATTCTTTTTCTCTCCATGCCCGAGTTGATGGTTACCTATTCTATACCTAAACATAACTTATGGGAAAAAATATGTGAGATTGCCCAAGTAATTAGCCAGTTTACTCATGCAAATAAATATTTCTTTTTTTTTTTTATTCAACTTGGAACATCTTTTTGGCAACATTACCTTTAATTACAGAACCATTTAAAGGAAGACAAGGATGTAGTGCATACTAAAAATGTTCCGTGCAAATCGTGAGAGGATTTAGGTGAGCAGCAGCTCTGTAATTACCTTGCAACCAGAAGACCCTCGCATTGTCTGAAGGCTGTTAAAAAAAAATGGAAAGAAATCATTTTCTTCTCATGGGAAAGGAATTAATTAGCAGTGTGCTGAGGGCCTTGGGATTGGTTCTTATCCAAAGTAAATAAATAAACCAAACGTTGCTTCAGACTACCCAACACAACCGAAAGCTGTGCTGGGAGAGCTTCTCTGTAGGGTTGAACAGCAAATCTGGCCCACGGGGAGAGGGGCTAAGAGAACTTAAAAGCACCCTTGCATCTTTCCAGCATGGCTTATTCCAGAGGTTGCTGAAGCTCTTTCCAAATAGAGGCAACTTTGAAGGCCAGAGTAACTCCAACCCCTTGGCTGACCTGAGGTGGTTTTACAAGCCTGTGATGCTGCACATGCAGTGCAGCATGGATATTTTCTTTATTTTTATCTGTGTTATGTCAGCTTGGTCTTGCACTGAGGTCTGCAGAAGGCAGCTTGAAAAATCAAGTTTGAGAGACATCTGTGCTGAAGAAGACAGTCCTTAGCCCCATCATTTGATGTAGAGTTTGATTATGTTCCAGTGTTTTCTGCTGGCTTCAGAAGTCGAGATCCTAGGATCATAGAGCTATCTCTAAATACCAGTTTAGTGAAAGATCTGATATTTATTATTGGAAGAAAACAGCAAAACCTTTGCCTATTCTAGCTTAGCATGGCTTCAGAAGGAAATAAAACTCACCTTTTGCTTTCACTGCAGATGTCTGTTCTCCAGTGTTAACGTTTTAACCATTTAATTTATCCAGCCTAATTTCAGCTATATTATTTAACAAAAAAGCTAATTTTGTGTACATTTCTACCCAAGCATCTGGACAGAGGAAAAAAACTTTATTAATGCCCCTGCTGAAAAGAGTTTATGGTGGGAGCATGTTTATTACCAAAAGCGAGAGAATCGGTGCGGAAAGGAGACATTACAAATGCCCTAATTATTAGAAAAACTTCAGTTGGAAGTTGCACCTTGGCAGGCGCTAGAAAATCCCGGTCATAAAGCAGAGAGTCACAGAATCACAGAATCGTTATGGTTGGAAAGGACCTCCAGGGTCATCAAGTCCAACCTTTCTCCTAGCACCTCTCTAAGCACTACACCATATCCTCAAGCGCCGCATCTATTCGTTCTTTAAACACCTCCGGGGATGGTGACTCCACCACCTCCCTGGGCAGCCTGTTCCAGTGCCAGCCTGTCGTGGCTCCTCTGTTCACAGAACTCTGATTTTTACTGTTGTTTTCTGTCTCCATATACTGGAGCTTTACCTTGAGACCTGCTTATCTCTGTTAACGTACACAAAGTTGTTTTATCTGGTGCTGGAGTTCTCAGGGGACCAGGCCACTGATAAAATTTCCTATGTAAGCAGTGACAGGTGTCTTCCTAAAATGTCTTTTTTTTCATTTCTTACACTCACTGCTGTTTGATTCTGGTACTGTAACAGCAGCTAACAGAGGAAATCACAGTATCCCTTTTAGCATTAAGATTCCTAAGGAGGGCATTCAAACAAAGCTTTGTGTTTATTGCAGCTCTTTAGCAAGGAAGTTGAGAATTGGAAAAATTCTCAGGAAGAAGGGAAAGCTGGGGACAAGATTTGGGATTTATAAGCTTTACAAAAGCATTCAAGACTGTTTTAAAGGAAAAATGCAATTGGAAAAACTGGGTTTGATTATTTGCTTTTCAGTAGCGATTGTATTTTTAGAAACTTTTCTGTAGGCCTGTGCTTTTATTGCTGCCTAATTGGTGTAAATCGGGCTCACTTTGCATTTTGTTTGATGCAACAGAAACCTCCTGTACGTGTAACAGCAAACGGGAACCCACAGCTTTCAATATCAGTTTATAGAAAGGAATATCTAGAATTCTTAGAAACACTAAATACTGCCAACTTACATAAAATATCAGTGCTAAAATACTGATACCATACTCCTTGTCCATATTGCATCCCTATGTGTATTTCTGGAGGATTTTTACTAATAGAACCAGAAGACCCATTTAGACTTCCTGCCACTTAAATATGCTGGAAAGCATTTTGCAAAACAAGCATGTAATTGACTTTGCTTCTATATATTTTTCTGTTATCCTCATTTAAAGAGCTTATATATGGCAATTTAAGTAGCTGATGTCTATCTAGTCAAGATTTAAGCTTACATAATAGTTGAGAAAACACCAAGAAAAAGGGAAAACAGAATTTTGTGGATAATTTACCTTCTTTGTGTTGAGAAACCATGCGATTACTTGTGTTGTGGTCAAAACAGGCGATTACAAATATTTGTGCAATGCTTTCACTGGTTCTGTTACAACAGTTTGCAAGTACTCTGCTTCCTGTTAAGGTGGAATATACTCAAAATGTCGCAGTTATTTTGATGGGGGCAGATATTTCCAATACAGTACATGTTTTTTCTTTCATAAACTATTCTCTGAACTTTTTGAAATGTATTTTCATTTTCTCACATGAGCATGAACATCTGGCTCAATTGAAGGCCGTGGTGACTGCAGAAGGACCAGGGTTTCATGTATCTGCTTGGACTGTGTGACCGCACAAAAATACTCAGGCAAATCCTTCTAAATATATAAAGTCATTCAGTTATTCATTATATTCACCGTATTAAAGAACAATTGCAAATCCATATGCTCATGACTTCATATTTATTTTCTGTACCCACGGGTCTGTGCTATGTAGTATAATTACCAGATATCTGCAGTCTTCTTTTCTCTAAATGGAAAAGCAAGAACCTGTTAAATGTTTTGAAGTTGTTTTCTCCAATTGATATTAGTAACATCTTGCATTTTTAAGGCTCGTGTTTTTCCAGGACTTAAATTTTTAACACAATATTGCTCACAGCATTTTCTTTGCTTCGGAGATGACATTAAAAAATGGTTTTTTCCTTGTCTCTGATTTGTTAAGATGCACACAGTATCTAATTTCACTGTAAACCAATTTTTTAACCTTAAGTTAAAAAGGGATTGTACACTGGCTGGGGGGCTTCAGCAATAACACGGTTCCTTTTGCCACTGAGAGGATTCCAGACTGAGGAACGTAGCATTTATTAGTAGCAGGAATTGTGATGAGATGGCATGGACAAGACAGGCTGAGGTAACTATCTTGTGGAAGGTATTTCCACACCTTAGAATGACCAGTTAAAGGCAGGATGCTCCCTTGATGACAAAAATGGGAAGGAGAATCCCAGGCGATCAACTGAATAGGAACTCTTGTTGTTTGGGGGGGGAAAGGAGAATAAAAGGGTCCCTTAAATGTATTGCTTGGATTGGGAAATTAATACGGGAGATTTGTGTTTGTGTATATGGGGTATTTTGGGGTGTATTACATTCACCTGTAACTCAGATTCCTGGCTCTCCTGTGGCATATGATAACTCAATGACTGGGTATTTCACCTAGAAAATCCTGCACCTAAAGCCACCTAGGATTTATCAGTTTAGTAGTTCTCTCTTTTGCCAGTTAGCCTCTTCCAGAGCACAATCCCTAAAGGTGGCTCACGGTGTGATTCCAGTTCTCCTTGTTGATTCTTCCCAGGGCTGAATTCCCATCAAGAATTTATAAACTTGCAAGCTTTCTTCTGGAATCTACTTTGACATCCTTTCAAGCACAGGAATTCCTGTGAGCCCTTCATAGTTCAGCCTTCTCCTTTTGCTTCCAGTGCTTCCTCTTCTGGCACTCAGGCGATGGCTTTGACTTTCCTCTAAGCAGAGGGGAAGTCTTCTATTTGTGTTTTCTCTCTGGTCTTTCTGGATCGTCTTTTTTGCAGACATCTTCCTGTGGACATCCATCTTTCTGTGGCCATCTTCCTCACCATCACCTCACAAGGTGCAAGGTGTTTGTGGGAGAGCAGGAGAGAGGTGTCTGATGCTCACTGCAGGTCTGGTTCCCCTCCCCTCATGGGGCAGGGGTCAGGTGGAGCCAGGACAGGCTGCCCCATGCTGCTGCTGAGTGTGATGGCAAGGCCAGCACAGCAGTGCCCACATTGTCCTCTCATGCAGACCCACACCACTTGAGCAGAGGAGGACCACTGATGGTAACTGGCATCATCAAACAGTGCAGGGAATGTCAGGCATGTGCTAGTCGTGAGCTAGACCTGAGACCAAGCGGGGAGATCAAGCAGGTTGGGACAGTAAGGTACAAGGCTAGGCACAGGCGTACCTGCCACAGCTCAGGTGAGGACTGAGGGCAAAACCCTGAGCTTGAATGCAGCTCTCAAGCCTCAGGATGGGAAACCCCAGTGAGGCTTCTCACAGCTCTGACCCAAGGTTCAAAACTACAATGTATCAGAGCACACCTAGACCATAAAGCTCTTGGAGGTGTGCTCTCCAAACTGGACAGGGGTCCGAATGGGATTTGTTACTCAGGGCCCTGCTTTGCTTCAAGGAGGAGACTATTCAGCCCCTTAAGACCAGTTCTGCTGAAGTGTTGCATCTGCTGATTTGCAGCCAGTGCTTCGCTTTACATATTCGATGTGAAGCTTAATTCTAAAATTAACCTGACGTAAATGATTCGCTGTTCTTGCTTTGTTGCTGGAGTTTGCAGTACACAAACCCTGCTTTGTGACATTGTTTTATTTTAAAGGCCATACGAGTGACATTCAGTGAAAGTTAAGTTTTGTATCAAATCATCAGAAAGTCTTCTCAGAGCTTTAGGAGTGAGTGCTGTGCCATTTGCTTGTCTCTGTCACAGTCCTGGAGAGCTAAGGTATTTGTATAGACCTGAATAGATTGCCAGAATCAATCCGCTTTCCGGAGATGAACGTGGACATGTCCTCTTTTCCACTGTAATGTGAATACTCAAATCTTTCCACATAAGAAACTCATATATTTGAGTTTCACAGCACTCCCTAATAAGGTTTTATAGCCATTAGTGTCAGTGCCATATATCACTGAGGCATTGAAAAAGTGGAGTTTCTTTCCCAAACCACCTTTCTAAGCATCCAAGATGAAGTGATTTTATAGCTTACACTTCCACAGATCTTTCAAATCCCACAGCACAACTTGTTTCACCTGAGCCTCAAAGATTTTTGTAAATGATTTCCCAGAAGCTCTTGAGGGGGTCTTTCTCCCTTTCTTTATTTAAATTTAAGCTTAAAATACGATTAGATTCCGTTCAACACAAAATTGTTCTAGAATACATTGCAAGCAATGTGTGTACAAAAGGTAATCTACACTATCTAATAAATAAAATCATGTAACAGTTTGAAATTTCAAATGTGACCATTTGCTTTAATATTGCGAAGTGTTTGTTAAACCTTTAAGCTTGTGACATTTTTCCACCCTGACAGCTAAATAATGAATTAATGGCTTTAAAGTCCATGGCAGCCTGAGGGTTCCAGCTACACGTTTAGTCAAAATAATTGGTGCTTTAATCATTCTTTATGAACCAAAATTGTTCCTTAGTTATACAGGAGTGGCGCTGAAGCAAATATCTATGCTGTGAATGTTCTTTTGTATTTCTAAAATTATCGACTAAGTTAGAAAATGGTGTCTGGATGCATTTTCTTCTGTGGAGTCAAAGAGGTTATGTTTTACTCTCATAATGACCAACTACATCACTACTGGCTGTCCTGTCCCTTTGCTGACAGTGAGCAGCTTAGTGTACTTCAGACCATGTGTACACAGATGGCCAAGTTTTGGGAACAGCTTGGAGGGATTTGAGGTGGAGGGGACACCTAAGCCCCTGCGCTGTCAGACACAGTGTGTAGGACCCTTGCATAGCTGAATTAGGGGATCTGTTCACAGCAAAGCTGGCTCTCAACCAAACTATGACACAGTGAAGAGCTGCATTCATAACATCTTCTGTTACCAGTGGGAATAAAAATCTTAGGTTAAACAAAGGAGGAAATTGTGGTCCTAATTTTATGGTCGGTGTCATGGGAGTAGATACAAGCAGCACATTGTGCAGGGAGTGTACTGACCTCAGCAACGCGCCTGTGTCCTGTGAGCAGGAGACTCCTACCCAGTTGAGGTCTCTCAGAACTTGCTGCAGGCCATCAGAGGTCTAAGGAGCCTTCTGTGCCTGGTACAGTTGTAACATAGACTGGACCTACTTGGTAGCATGAAGGGGATTTGACTTCTGACGCAGGGAAGTTTGTAAGACCACAGATTACCACGAAGTGTAACGGGATACTGGAAAAAGCATTAGTCTAGGCTTGTCTTGCATTTCTTTCACAGCCACTAGTGACCTGTGTTGGACTAGGTATGGGCTCAGATGAACTATTGCTGCGACCTAGTTCCCGTGTTACATGACTAAGTTCTAGGGAGCATGCTCATCACATAGCTAAAATGATTTGGGGTTTTTTGGTAGAGTTTAGTAACAACTGTGTGGGCACATTGCAAATGGAAATTAATTCTTGTAAGGACATGCCTCAATATCTATTTAGAATAAACTCAGAGCATGTTCTTTGAGAATTCTTGCCACTGGTATGGCTTTGAAGACAAGATAATGTCTTTTAGAAATAGCTTTCTGAGTATCAGAGAAGGTACTTCTGGCAGCAGTTAACCAGCTTTTGTCTGCAACCAGAGAATCCCCACAACATCTCGTCTCCTATTGTCACAGTTCTACATGAGTGTGATGTTGCCTTTCTGCAACAGCCATGTTGGGTTTTCCAACTCCCTTTGGGGTTTTGTAATAGCCTAAGCACAAAACATTCGGTACAGGAATGAGGGGCTCTCTGCTCCTCTCTTCCTCTCACTGCTTGTTAGGATTGTCTTGGTACCACTGGAGTTGCAGTGCAATTCTTTGAGACAAGTCTCCAAGCGGGAAAAAACAAAAGCAAGTGTGAATGGCTGCAAAATGCAGTTATTTTTCTGTGACTCAATACAGTAGGAAAATGGCTAATCTGTAGCACCTTTCTTCCGGTTTGGATAGTGTGACTGTATCCGATTAAAACAGAACACCGTGCAGAAGTTTTACCTCCTGACTTCTAGCTCAGGGTATGGTGTATGCTGGTACATCAGGTTGTTTTGTTTCTGCGGTACAAGAGGAAGCATGGCAGTCATGTTGGGGGTAAATCAGGCAGTGTGGGTTCTGAGAGGTGAAGTGTCTTAGAAGGGGACAAAAATACCCTAGCAAGATTCAGCTGGCTCTTGTAAATGTTACATCTTTTTGACTGGCTGCCAGAACGTTTCTGCATTTCTTCGAAGTTTTTCTTTAGCTCAAGTGTGTGTTAATTAAAGTGTAGAATTTCATCTGTATTTTTTTTGCCCTGATAGGTCCTTGTTTAGGCAAATCTTATATTCCTCTTCTCTGATTTCCCCCCTGCCTTGGCTTTATTTTTTTTCCCCCTGTGTTTTGGGGGTGGTTTGTTTGTTTTCCACCTTCTCCCACTGAGTGATAGACAGGGAAGGTAGAAAGGGATAAACATCTGCTAGAAACTACTTTTATTTCAGGAGGTTAGCACAGATCATTGCTAATGATGAGAGGCTGTGGAGTCTTCTTCTTGGGAGAGATTCCAAACCCACCTGGACATGATCTTGTACAACCTGCTCTGGGTGACCCTGCTTTAGCAGGGGGGTTGGACGAGATGATCTCCAGAGGTAATAATTGCTTTACTGTTGTACCTGCTACTTAATTCTTTCTTTCTTTTTTTTTTTCTTTTCCCCCAAATTACCTTCAGTATTTGTGAAAACATTAACACATTGCCAGTAACAGCCTGGAAAATATTTACGTCTTGATTTTTATTTTTGTTTGAGCTGATAGTGTAACTCTCCAAGCATATTCTCCACAACTTCCTGAAGATAAAGCGTTTGTGTATGTGTGGTTGTGTGTTTTGTTCTTTATTCAGAATCTGTTTCTAATGCATTCTATACATTACAGCTGCTGAAGCCCTCAAAAAATATTGTGCATTGTAATATGTGAGATAAATCTGAGACTTGGCAAAACTGAGCCATCCTTTTTTTTAATCCTGGAAATATGCTGAAGTTGGATTCTACTTTGATGGTAGGCATAAGAAATACATGAATATTACAGCTTGTCATTGAATGCCATAAAGTTCATAAAAGCACTGTCTGTTTTGATTGTGTCTTCAGCTTCAATATTGGGAATCTACTTAAACATAAAACTCACAGTGGAACCTAAGTGACTAGGTGATGTGTGGGTTGAAATGAGAGGAAATACTTGTACTGAAATCTCTTAAGCTTCCACCATGTTTTTCTCTAACAAAAAAAAAAAGTGTATTGCACTTTTTGAGGACTCTACTGCGGATGTCCTAATAGAATCTGACTCCTTTGTCATAATCTCTTCATCTAATAATTCCTGTGTAGCATTTTTTTTTCCCTTATCATTCACTATGTGTTAATTTACATTTTGATTTCTGTGTCCTTGACCCAAAACTGTCAGGTCACTATGATACTATCGTCTACAGCAGATTGTGAACTATTAATTCTCTCTTCTTTCTGTATATAGTGTGGGGTATGAGGATGGGGCTCCTCCCTGGAAACTTGTGCTTCCCAGTCTTTGGGGGTCCTTGTCTGTCGCAGATGTTCTATTCTGAAATCAGGTCTCAGGTGAATGGAGCACATTTCCTATTATTCTGAGTGAGTTTTTGCTGTCTGTCTGAACCCTTGTTACATTTTTTGAAAAAATTCCTTCCAATGATAGGTAAGCATGTGCCTAATAAGTTAGATAAATTGATTTGGAATGTTAGAGGAAGAGCAGGTTGCCTTTGAGGTTGTCTGGTTGTTTACACCTCCGTCATCTTACAGGTTTTCTCTTGAATAAGTTCAGGAAATTGAATTTCTTATTTGAAGGCAAATTCTAAGATGCTCTGACTGTGAGCGTGTGTATGTGCAAATGTCTGGGTATGTTTCTAAGTGTTCATGTATATCACTTGGGCCCATGCCCATGTGTATGTATGAAGTAATTTACACCGAAGAACTGAAACTCTGATATGTGGGTGGGCGAAAAGAAGAGGTTGAATTTGGCATTTCAGTGGAAATCAAGTTCTGATTTATGACTGCAGTGATTATGCCTTAATTCTTCCTTCTCCCTTAGCAATTAAAATACTTCCAAAAGCAGATTAAAACACAATAACAATTAGCAGGAATACAAGATGGTGTAAAAGAGCAGACAGGCCAGAAAAACATCTTCGCGTTGGGTCTGTACATGCTCCTTGAGTTGCCTTTACTGTGATATCTACCTCAGTCAGTACTCAGCCAAGGCTGCACCTGTTTCTGGTTGGTGTTGGAGAGGTCTGAAGGGAGAATCAAAGGAAATGTGTAGGTATGACATGAATATTGGTAGCTGGTCCTTACCCTTCAGTGCTTTAACTAGTGTCACCCACAGGGCTAAAGTCAGTGGTGTCTTAATTCTTCTGAGGCTGCTTTATGTCACTTGCCAAGTCTCTCCTGCAGCTGTTCCAACCACAAAGTTGCTTCATTAAGTAGCCCTGAGTAATACGTACCATCTTTCCTCCTGAAAATGGCTTATTCAAATCTCACGCCACCATGGCCTCGAGAGGATCTGCTTCAGCAATGCTACCTATCATTTGATAACGTAAAACCAGAGAATGTTACTGTGTAGCCGTGCTGCTTGAAAACATGCATTATTAATATCCAACGCCAGATGGATTAACTGGTCATGCTGTTGTACAAGAACATGGGTCTTCCTTCTTTCCTCTTCTAGTTAAAGGGTGGGATAATTAAGTGGACAGCAAGGATAACTTAAGTGGTGCCATTAGAGATTGCTGCTGCATTCCAAATAACCCCTTTTCTACTAATCTGCTGGAAGAGGAACCATCCATCTTAAAATCCAGTACTGAGAGCACTGTTTTTCAGATGGGAAACCACCTGAATTCACCATCATTTTCTGGTAGCTGTTTTCTTTCCCCTGATCTCAGCTATCTCGTTGCTCAAGTCATAAAATGGAATGGTTATACTCATACCTGTGTGTGCCAGTGGTAGATGTCTCTGTACAACACATACTCTAGTTACTGGGAGATGGTGGTGGAAACTGGTGTCAGAGTTCAGGTTCATAATACACTTAAGAGACTGCTTTTCTTTTTGGCATCATAATTTCATGAATTCCTAGAACCTTTTGTAATCTCCCTGATCATGATGCTGAGTGAAGAGGTGGTAGTAACTAATTTGAATTCTAATTAACCATTTTTGTTGAAGTATTTTGTCATTAAACAAATGCTCGGTTTCCAACTGACTGGAAGCTTGTCTTGCCTAGAACTATTCAGAATGGCAAATATTTTGCCTGAGATTGCAGATAATGGATTTCCACAATGCTTCTAATATGGTGGCCATGACAGAGACAACACGAGAGCATCAACAGCTTCTGAAAACAAAATTGACCCTATCTGTCATGAGACTGCAGCCTTCCTGCTATCTGAGAAAATCACATTCCCCTTAACCCATCAGATATTCAGGGATATTGATGATCTCTTGAATAACAAAGCATAGCAAGTACAGACTTTTTATATCTATAGAAAAGAAACCAAACTTTTTTTATACCAGACCCTTTTTTTTTTATACCAGACCCTTTAAAAAATATTACAATATATGTATTTTATTTCCGTTGTCCTGTTAATGTGAAAATGGAAGTGCTTGTGAGGTTGATCAGTGTAGCAGAGGACAAATGTCTGTCCCATTCATTTATTGTTAGAAACTCATCTCTTCTAGTAAAAACAGAAGGAGCTGCAAAACTTCATGCCAGCTTTTCGCTAGCTACCTTAAAGTTTAAATATGTATCTAGAAGAGTTTTGTGGAGAGTTTCTGAAATCAGTTACATCATTTCGTAACTTCCATGCTTTGGTGATAAAATTCAGCTTTACTAGAAGAAAGTCTTATAATCATTTTCACATTTGCTATGCATTACTCTCCTCTCCCCCTCTTTCCTTTTTTTTTTAAAAAATAAATAGTACTTTGCAACAAATTGATTTTGCTAGATAGTGCATTGATCATGCACCTTGCCTGGGGACAGAATATAGCTTCAAAAACAATAATAACTAAGACAATCATCTAATTTTACTGAAATAAAACTGAAAATGTACACCCAATGAAATAATCTCTGAGACTACTTTAGGTGCATTTGTGCTTGTACTTTATCCTCAGTGACACAGTAATCTACTAAAGTTCTTCTCTCGATTTTTCTCTTTGCAATCTGGAAGAACAGATTCACCAGTGATTGTGCTCATTTATAAAAGCATCCAAAACAAAATTGAACCCCAAGGCTGATAAACTATAAAGATGCTGATCAGATCTGAGCAGAATGGACGGGATGCTTTGGGGCTTGCTCAGCTAAAGACGGCTCCACAAGACTGATGGCTTTATATACACAATTACAAACACCACAGCTTTGGCGAATGAATGGGAAATCATAAAATATGTGGCTTGCCCTTTATTAAGTAAAGAATGGTATTTTGTAAAATACTTGCAAAGATTTACTAAATTTCTGTAATTTAATTCCTGTCACTGTATTTTCTTTTCTTTGTAGAAAACTTAATCAAACAATCATTTGGAAAGAACAATCCAATAGAGTAAACCTTCTAGTCCTGAAGAACAAGTGGCTAATTGATTTTGCTTATCAATATATATCAAGTGGGCGCACAGTGTCTGCTTCATATAAAATTCATTCATTTACACTAGCCGTGTCATAATCAATAACGGTTTAAAAATTCATTCATTCTCCCTAAAATTCTTCTCTAAAGGAGATGCTGAATTTAAAAGTCCTCTAAAATTTATTGGGAATAAGAGAAACGCAACAGGACAAAGATTAAAAACTCCTGTGGTTCTTTGAAGCGATATTTCCTGACATCATAACCAAGCTTTGGCTTTGTGATGACATGAAACAAAGCTATGATGTGGTGACTCACCTGGGCTCTGCAGTGACTTTTGAAAGAAAATAACGTAATAACACCTTAAACATTTTAACACTAGGTTTTTAAAGCTCTTGGATTTCCATGTTCTGTTTTCTTTCGTTTTGTAAGTGTATTATTCAATGGATGTCTGAGTCCCTTGAAAGTCAGGGATGTTTAGGGAAGAATCACATGCTTCCATTAAGTCCTGCTGTTTGAGTCTTGAAATATACCCGGGGGGTGTGCAGGGGGGGGGGGGAGAGACAAAAAAAAATTGAGGAAGCAGCTCTTAGAAATTGTTTATGTCAACTTTAAAAAGGAAGAGCACCTACCTAGCTGAAGGGCAAGCCTAGCCGCAGTCAGGGGAGAAGCATTTGTTGGGGAGAGGCCCTACCTGTTAGATCAAGTCAAAATGTGACTTGAAATTTAGTGCTTTTAATTGGTGATTTGAAAATTAAAATCTCTAGTGTGTCAGAAGTCAAGTTTCAAAAAAGCCATTCACGTGCAAAAGGTATTTTGAATGAAGTAGGACCAAATACGAACTTTTTTCTTTTCTGTACCTGGCATTTTAGGATCATGTTGTGTCCTTGTAATCCTGAGTCTTTGTGCCCGTCTCCTGTTCAAGGTCAGACCGTGCTGCAGTCACAGGTGTGATTGTGACAGGCCAAAGGGTTGCCAAGCAGGTTAAATTACACGCAGCTGCCACAGCTGCTTGCACATAGTTGCTCCATAATTTTGTGATTGTAGATGCAATTGAAAAGGAGCCATCTTCTTACTCTGTGGTTCTCCAGAGGCAGAGCTGGTGCAAGGCTGTGACAAGGATTCCTGTGTCCCGTTGTCCTGGCTTGGCTGGGGCAGAATGCTGGGCCCGCCATGGTCTGCAGGTCGTTAGCAATTAGGAGTCATGCAGGGCAGCTGAACTGAGTTGGCTACAGGTGTGTCCCATCCCATAATGACCATGCTCGGTATAAAGGGGGAAGCTGCTGGGGAGCAGGCTCCTACTGCTCCTTTTTTGTCTTCACGTCCATGGAAGAACTTGCTTGCTATCCTGCTCCTGAGGACGCTTTTCTGTTTATTGTGACTGCCGTACGTTCGCTGAGGTGAGTGCAACTTTATCATGACATTATGAACGTTAGTTTTGCCGTTTCATTAAATCCATTTGCATTTCAACCTGTGGATCTCCTTTTCCCAATCGCCCTTCTCTGCTGGGGAGGGGTTATTGGGTGGTAGAACAACTGTTGAAGTTCAGCCCTGGGTGCAGTCTGAATGTAGGCAGCCACACAAGCGTGTGGTGCTGTGATTAGTAACAATAAAGACCTCACATTATGGGAGAATGTTCGTGGTGTAGTTTGCTCATATGCCTGTGTCAGGTTTAGGCAACAGAGAAAGAAAAGCCCTCGGGTGGTTCAGAGCAACGAGGCTGGTCTGAATTATCTTCTGGGGGAGTTTATCTTTCTCCATCAAGTATGCAGGGAAATTAGCCTCATAATTTGTGCACTGGAATTAGATAGTATGAATGCTCCTGTCTTTCTCGTACGAATCCTGGATACATTTTTAAATTGTTCTTTGCCTCTTTGGATTGTGGCATTAGCGGGCCTGTTGCTGCTGGAGAAATCCAACAAACTAATGTGTCCAGAGTGGTTTTGTTTGTTTGCCTCTTTGTTTTTCTTTCATGGAGAACTTTTGCCTGGTGGTAAAAAAAGTATCATTTTAGACTGTTTTAGCTTAGACTTTGTGCATAAAAGACTCTCCTCTTTCTTTTCTTCCATGAAACACTAATTTAAATGCATTGTTAATAGCTTCTCTTAGGGTAAGAGATTGGAAAACTTTGAGGCATAAGCTAAAAATCGTAGCTACCCTGTGCACACGAGGAAAAAATGGAGTAGATAAACTTTCTTTTTTTTCAATGTCAGCCACAGTTCTGTCCTTCAGCTTGTCTCATGTTTCAGACATAATGGCAGCACGCTGAGTAAAAGGAATAACAGACTGGCCAAGAGTGTGCTTCACGTGATCAAGCTGATTATTTAACTCTTTTTTTTCCTTGATTTTCCTGCTCTGTGATACCATGTGTGAGGACAGTAAACTTACTTGCTATCCAAAGCTAAATCTCTCATTAGTGGTAATTTTTTTTTTATTATTGCTGTGAATTTCTGTTAATCTAAGATTGAGAACTTTTTCAAAACATGAGCTAAAAGGAGGAGCTGATTGTTGCTGATTTTACTCAAACTTTTTCTTTCTGAACCTGGTAGGAGCGATCCCTTCCCTTCCACTCTTTGGTTTTTTTTTTTTAATGAAGACAACTGGTTTTAAATGGTATGGGCTAAAGAGTATCTTGATAGTGTTTGTAATTTTTTTTTTACTGTTCTAGTTTTAATTCATAATTACAAGCTTATTCCAATCTCTGCATTATGGAACCACATTTTAGACCAACAGCTGCTATCTACTTTCACTTGTAGCCTTGGGGCATGCATATTTTAATATTCATTTGCTATGTGCCGATAAACTAAATACTTCCTACTGGAAGTCTATGAAATTAATCACAGTATCTTAGTTGCTGTTCTGTCTTCCATGGAGCTCATATTTTTAAAACTTGCAATGTTATATAAATGTGTCTCCTTCTCCTCCCTGACAAAAAGGGGAAGAGGAAAGGTTATTGCAAAATATAGAAACAGAACAAGTTGATTAAATCTGTGATAATTAGAAAATAGAGAGGAATACAATGTAGTCATTCAAATGACACAACCTTCTCTCCCGTTCCTGTATCTTGCATTAAAACTAGTATAAACCTTGCCACGTTGCCTCCGGCAATCTTTTAATAGCTGGCTTTGTATTTGAAGGTTGTGGTTTTAACTATTATTTAAATAGTATTAGGTCCTCATATGCATATAATATAGCCTAAGGGTAGATATTTGCCAATCTTCCGGGCACAATCACAACTCCGAGCATCTTTGTGTTAAAAAACGTGGCAACTTTGGAGAGGAAATTCAGGGAATAGGGAGGAAATAAAAGTCACGCAACCCATTAAAGTTTAAGGCTG
Organism: Eurystomus gularis; assembly: GCA_013400335.1. Lineage (NCBI taxonomy): Eukaryota > Metazoa > Chordata > Aves > Coraciiformes > Coraciidae > Eurystomus > Eurystomus gularis. Next base: position 127,889 of record VZZY01005592.1, read on the forward strand.
TCTGTTGTGCAGCAATGGATAAAGAATTGGTGAAAAGCTGTAGAAGGGCATGAAAATAGATTACCTCGAGGATGAGTTTGGTGATGAGAAGTAAAAATGTCAGGACGGGAGATGTTTAGACAGATTTCTTATAGGTTTGTATTTCTGGAGTCCTGTCCTCTTGCCGCAAATTACAACTCAAGGGCAGTGCTTAGAATAATAAACAATAGGTACCTGCTTCTGCTTATGTTAGAGAATTTGGCTACAGAATTTGGTGGGAGCAGCATTATCCAGAATCCCAGTGGGATATAATAGCTGTATTGTGAATGGCTGAGGTCTGGGATGTGCTAGTGCCCATCCTGGTACCTGAATGTCCCCCAAGAGCCAGTACAGTGGTAGGATCCTGTCTTCTGAGGGTACCTGTGCCGGGAGAGCCAGGTGGACTGAGGTGCTTATGCTGCGAAAAGCAGTGGAAGAAGAAATCAGATACACCTTCATTCTCAGTATATCTTCAGTACTATTCAGTTCCTTACTGAGTGTGGAGGTTCTTTCCAGTTTAATCCTTAAGTACCTTAACATGAATTTATTGTTCTGGCCCTTGAACCCTTCTGAGATGGAGAGCTGGCTGCATTTAGCTTTCTGTGATCAGGCAAATGAAACAAAATGAAAAATAGTGCTTTAATATGTTGATATTAAAAGATCTTGGAGGAACACATCATTGTTTGTAACCAGATTAAGATATAAAATTATTTTTGCCCCGAAATTCCTATCTCTCCTTAACCGACTTCATAAAATCTGTAATAGCCTACAAACTGCAGTTGACCTTCAGAAGCTTACTGGTGTCCTTCAGACCACATGATAAAATTCAGTATCAACTGCACCTTTTTTTGGTGGTGAAAGAAGATTGTCATTAGCCACAAAACCATAAAATTGTCCTAAATGTGGAAAGTTTGCACTTGGACTACACCAACATGAAATAGTGTCTTGGTTTGCTTTCACGATGGAAAATGCTTGTGATAAAATTAAGATGTTTCTCTAGTAAATTGCAACCTTTTGAGAAAAACCTCATTGCTAAAAAATCTGAGGTGTGAAAGGAGCTTTGTGTAATTCCAAGCTGTCTTGCGGTGATTTTGTGGAAAGTTGGAGCCTGACAAAGTGAATATTTAAGTTCAAGAGAGAAACTGGGTCAATAATGATTTAATTTGCGTTGGGCTCTGATGTCCTTGTCAGCGGTGTAACATTGCATATTTCTTGAAGAGGGGACTTTCATCCATTTTGAGGAATATTGATATTGTTGCAGAGCTGTTTCCAAAGCGCTTTGATTTTCAGATCTCTAAACATTTCCAAGTGAATGCACAAACTGGTTTTTAAATTGATTTATGCTTATTGATACTAAGCTGTTTTCTTAGTCATCTTAGAACTTGCCTGTGGACCACGGGTAAAAAACACTGAACCAAACTGTTCCACTTCCATTAATGGGAAAAAAAAAAATAAACACAACCAAAAGCCAAAGAAAATACCAATTGTGGACTTTTTAGGAGAAACTGTAGTGGAACATAAACACAAAAATCACAAAAATCAAACACAGAATCATCTGGCCTCTCCAGCATGGAGTTGAAGGGTAAGATGCTGAAAGACAGCCAGCAAAGCAGGAGTGCCAGCTCAGCAGAAAAAAAAGAAACCTTTTTGATTTAACCAGAAACAGTGGTTAATATTACTGGTGAAAAGAGCTTTGGTACAGTGGAGACAGGTGATTATACTGTAAAACCCACAGCAAACACTTGTCAATGTTACCTTATTTTAAGGTTGATGGTTAAGTGGACTCTTTAATTTGGTTAGGCAATTGTTTGTGTCATCAAACCTTAACCTTATTGATCGCTTGACAAATGGCATTTGTCATCTGGCTTTCATGATTTGTCTCAGGAGCATGGTCATCCAAATTACAGTCTTTTATTTCTTGGGTAGAGGATGGTCAGTTATACAAAAGAAGACTTTTTTTATCTTTGCAGATTCTCAGGAGTATAGCTGTTCATCTCCTCCAGTGTACGTATAATACTAATAACATCTCTCTTCAGCTGTGAGGCCACATCTAGTGGGAATGCCTTCATCAATATTTATTTGGGCAAGCTTTTGCTATTCTTAAGCTTTCTGAAAACACTAGTGTGAATGAAATCTTTGTCAGCTGAATTAGTCTGAGAAAATGACAATAATAAAAACAAAAGCAAGGAAACAAACCAGAAAGGTTCATTTAGAAGTTTGTTTGCTATTTTGTGGTTTGTCATAGGGTAACTTTAGTTTTTGTAATCTCCATCTTTTTGGCTTTTCTAGCTTCTACTTTTTTTCTGACTTCTTTTCCCCCTTTTTCCCCGTGTTTTATGATGTAATCCAAGGAGGGTTAAAAAAAAAAAAAGGAATAAATTTCCCTCAGTGAAATCTATTATCAAATTATATCTTGAGGTGATATTTCAAGATAATGTGAGGGGACAAACGGAATTATGTTTTCCAGTTTAAAAGATATGGAGCATCCTTACTGTATATTAACCATATCCAGTTCTTAATCCTGACAAAAGATAAAAAAATTAAGGAGCCTAATCTTTCGTATTTCAAGGATCTGTGGGAAAACTAGGGAAATCCACACCTTCCTGCTGCAGAGTGATGGCTTCAGGGAGGAAGATGAACAGTGGTCCTTGTCTGGAGGTTCTGAGCTCTAGCACTTCTTGAGCTTGGCAGGTTCATATCCTCTTAGTTTTTAATCTCTGGTGCATGTTCTTGTTTGAGACTTAGCTTGTTTCAAGCAAAAAGCCTCCCTGCCAGAAAACAGTGCGAGTAGCACATTACTGAGAAAACTCTGTACAATCTTTTGTCTGTCTAAAGTGATATGGTTCTAAATTTCCTGTCTAGATTCCGTTAGCACTATAGGGTAAAGATCCAGAACAGTATGTGCAGAAAAATAAGAAATAAATAATACTTTAAGGAATTTCTTACAGGCAGAAATGGAAAATCAGACAGAAGAAATGCATACAGAATAACACAGGTGAAATAATCACATTGTGAGGTTTAAAAGATCACACAAATGATTGTGTTACTATAGACGAGTAAAAAAAAAAACCAACCCAAACAAAAGCCGAACCATCAGACTAGACCAGTGAGCATTCAGAACTGCTTTTGTTGTCGTTGTTCGTATGGCCACAAGAAATTCCAGCAGCATTCATAGAGAGCTTAGGCAAAAATAAGAGACAGAAAAAGTAAAATAATTTAAAAGCCCTGTTCTCTTCCAGAAGGTCAGAACAGGGCCCTAGTTTAGGTGCTGTGACAATTGTCTAGAGCCTGTAGAAAGAGTTTTCTGAAGGAAGCTCCTTCCTTTCAGCTCTGGGGGAAACATGAGAAGACAAACTTCTAACACAGGTGCTACAACTGTCCCTACTGTCATTGTTGGAAGTAATATATAATTCAAATGAACCTGACTGACTCAGGAATATACTGGTTTCTTTTTCTATTTAAATTCTTAATTCTGCTTAGTGTAGATCTATTTTTCTTTCCTGACTAAATACAGTGAGAGGTAGTGAGCTTATAAACAGAAAACTTCTGCTTCTAATGTGTTCTTCATGCACACAAGGGCTTGTCAACAGCTTAAAATTGCAAATGTGCTCAAGCCTCTTTCTAATTCCATCTCAACATTGGCTAAGTTTTCACAGCAAGCCGCTGTTTCTTTTTGTCCATTTCCACTCTTAGATATTTACCCTTTCCTAGGCTAGAATTTTGTTTCTTTCCACAAAGGCAGAAACTTATATTTGTGACATAAAAATAATTTTCATGGCAACAAATCATGGTATTATGAAGGTGAGCAAAATCCAGCTACAGAAAGCTGCCAGTGGTGGGGATGAAAGCTGGGGGGGAAAAAACCCCTCAATAATAACAAAGCTAATAGAAAATCATAGGCAAAGTGAAAAGCATTTTGTTTAAATGTTCTCTATTTTCATGTTTGCTCAAGGATAAAACTTTTTTTGAGCGGGATGTTCCAGAGCTGACTGAATTGACTTTGGACTAGCTCCTGGCAGAACTCTGATAATATCCAGCTACCTCCTGCATATATTTGGGAGGTTCTGCATACTTTATTCAGGCAAAAGTGGCACTGTATTGTCTAGTTCTTCATTAATACAGACTCCTATGTTTTAAGTTGGATATAATTACATAACCTTAACCTATAATGTAAGTATATAACTTGCATAAATCTGTCAAACGCTTGCTCAAGACTTTCAGGAAGTTTCATCAAGTACATCTTATACCTAGGATCAGTGTTTGTGATCTTGCCTGTGATGTTTCGAAGTTTTGCAATAATTTAAGTGTAATAAAATGTTTCATCTTCACAACGGGACTTTATGCACATGAGCTCCAACAGAAACAACCATTTTACGGTATTTTAAAGATGATTATATCTTCATTAAATACTGTAGCACTGTTGATTTTCTTCCATATTGATTTTTAATTATGCTAATACTGTCAAATTATTTAATGGAGGAGAGAGGAAGTTAAATCCTAATCTTATTAGTGCTGACATAAAATACATGGAGTTCAGTGGCATTTCAGTTTGTCCTGGGTCTGATGTGACTGAGAACAGATGGGAGTCCTCTTGGGTTAGTTTTTCATTCTTATGACATAGCTATTTTGTTTTGGATCAGATTTTTTTGCCTTCATACGACGTGGGTTTGGCACATATTGAACTGATCAAAGAGTAGAGAAGGCCAAGCCTGTCCAATTGTACAATTGCTTCATCTTCTGTACCTTAGTTGCACAGGGCCAAAACCGAGGATCTCCAGCCATTTTGAGTCAGTCCTTTTTAAAACGGGTCTCAGCTGTCTTGTAGGTTTGTTAATGAAATGGCAGGGAAAGCAGTGCAGATTTGCCTAACAAATAAGGGTGGTTTAAAGAGAAAGGTGTAAATGTGCTAGTTGAGTTCAGCTGGTAGATTAGTACCCAGCTAATTAAAGCCAGAGGAGCAGCAGGTTTCAGCCATTTGCTCAGTGGTGAGCTTTTCCAGGGATTTCCGTGTAACCTCTCAGTCAAGGTATGTTGTTACTTTTGTGCCAGTTTTCCACATAAATCTCTTTAGTTTCCAATCTTTGCTGTAACTGTTTTTGGGGAAAAAAAAACCCCACAAGCGAAGAAAAAACAGCATGTTTTTCACTCCCATTAGGAAGTGCTCAGTAGAACAGGAACATAGTCTTAGGGAATCCCATGGGACTTGACCTCAGTTCAACCACAATAGCCTAACAGTAGTGTACATAGGTACCGGTCCTTCAGGGGAAAATTAATCCTGTGGCTTCTATACCTCCATTTAACTAATGGAATGTAAGTACCTTGCCTTGGTAGATGAGGTTTCCATGACCTTTAGATGGCATAAACCAGTTTGTTAAAGTCAAAATAGTCTCCTTGTAGTAAAAGCTGAGTGGTTTGACTCCATTGCCGATTTTCTAAGACTTTCTGAAATTGTTCTCGTGGACTGGCTCCTTTCTTGTTGGTGCATAAAATAACTACAGAGTCACTACAGATGCTATTGTACATATTGCTTGAGAAAGTCTTTCATTCTTCATTTGTTCTGGAAAAAGCAACAGCACCGGAGAGCCCTCATCCCTCTATGTAATAATCACATTGTTTCACTCATTCGTAGCTGGTGACTTTTCTAAATATTTTTGATCAATAGAAAGCAATGTAAAAAATCAGTAGATTGCAGCTTGTAGCTGGAATTGATAGATAGTTTAGGTGGCAGGCTTTGAACTCCCTTGGCAATCAGTAGTTGAAAGAAATTACCTTCTTCCCATAGCTAGGATCTTCTGCCAAATTTACCCTGTTCACGTCTAAATCTCTTACATATTTTAAAGGATTAAAGTTAAAGATGAGATTAAAAACTTTCCTCTTGGCTTCAAAAAGAGAACAGAATTCTCTATACAAGCATAACTGACAACCTCCCATGAGAAAAAAAAAAAGGAAAAACACTACAGATATTTCCTCATCTCCTTAACCATTTATTTTCCCTTTTTTTTTTTCAACTAGATATCTTACTGAGATGGCTCTTTACAACATGGTGTTGTTAGACCTTATACAAAGGTTATACTTTATGAGTTGACATACAGTATTTTTCTTCCTTTGAACTCTTCTTTGAATCCTTAATTCTGAACAGTGTCGTTAATTCTACATGTTGTGGCAGAATTAATTGTGTTGCCATAACATCACTTTCCCCTAATAAATTTTCCACTGTGGGGATTTCAGCACTTCAAAGCTGATACAACATACCTTTTGCAAACTAGATGATAAGGTTTCATCTATGCAATGGAGCCAATGATTATTTTTGAACCAACCTATAATTATGAAGACACAGTGAGGGAACTTTCAACATGCTCACAAGTGGCAGAACTAAACGCAAGTAGAAATGTCATGTTGGGGTGGAGGTTCAAAGTTAGCATCCAGTCTTCGACTCTGCAGCTGCTATAATTACACAACTCTGTAAATTGGAATCATTTATCCTCTGCCAACTGCAGTAATTAATTTTCCCTTCAGTCAGTGGAGGGGGGATTGATCTTTCCTTTATGAAAATCTTTCTCACGCAAATACCGCTTTGCTCTTCTATGTTTCCAGTTCTGGAAATTTGTCCTTCTATACAACAGGTATTAGAGTGGAGTTCCAGCTTCCCTGCCTGCATGTTGTTGTCTGTGTGGCAGCGATGAAAACATAGATCCAAACCAAGCGTGGGGCTTTGTCACAGTAGTTAATTGCTCCCTGACTGTGGAGTTGGGGGGCTTGTCCAGTAGCAAATGGCGACTGGTGTTGTTTACATGCAGACCTTGCCTGGTTATACTGGGCAGTAGAAGACAAATAGTTCTTCTTCTGAAGGCTACTTGTGAATGTGTGATAGAGGTTTCTGTTGCTTTTAACTGAACAGATCTCTTGCAGACAACAGAATTAAAACGGCAATAGAGTCACCTTTGCTCCTGGCTCCAAACGTGTGACTGAGCAGGAGTCAGGACCTGATGTTTCCAAACCCCTCACTGTTGTCCTTCCAATTCAAGAAGAGGCATTTCAGTGATGCAGTGTGGGAGAAGCTTTTGTTCTCATTACCCATGCTGTGTTTGTCCACAGAGAATATGGAACCCTTCTCCTAAGCAAGAATTTTTTAAAGTTTGTTTAGTCTTAAATTATTATTTACTATTATTATTATCTAATTTGCTTTTGTTTAGTGTGATTCGGAGTGAAGATAAAGTGCAGGACAGGTCAGAGGCAAGGCATAATTCTCTGTCCGTATGAGAAGTCGTTTAAAAGACTTGTCTTTCTCCTTTTGCCACTGCCTGGTTGAACCTCTTCTATAATCTTCTGCAAACAAGACTGTTTCTGGCAAGTAAGAGTAAATAAAACTATAGCAATTAGAACACTCATAATATGAGAAGTAAAAACATCACTTTCACTTTCTTTCAGTCTATATATATATGATATATATGAGTAAACTACTGTATATACAGTAAGAGTGATGGCCATTGCAGTAGAAATACCATTTTGTTTCCCTTTTGATCATAAAAAAGAAGTGGGGGATTTCTCTCCTAAAAGAAACTCATCGTATTCTGGTTTGAGATAATTGATAAATCCTCTTTGTATCAGAGTTTTAACAGAGTTAAAACACATCAAACATGATCAAGCTACATTTATCAGCAGAAAACAGCTCAAGTAAAATTATTAAAAATCCTTTGAATTTCAAAGGTAGGAATACAGCGTGCTCCTTTGGTGTTTCACTTCATATGGTGATTCAGAATGATCTGCTTCCAGGCCTTGATCTTTGCATATTTATACTTGCTTTATTGGTGTTGGAGGTTTTGTTTGCATTTAATAATTATGCAGCTCAGAGTGGTTGTTGGATGCGGTTCTGGAAGTTTTGTAAAAATCGCTATTGGTTTGGACAGGCAAAGCCCACGTATTGACAGTAGACACGCATTTGAAATCAATACATCACTCGTATGTGGGAAGCCTGGAGCAAAATCCTCAGGTGGGGTAAATCACCAGAACTCCTTTGACTTCTAGGAGATAAAGTTGATTTTCACCAGCTGGGAGTCTGGACTTTGTTTTGCTTTCCCGTTTGACTAAACGGAGCCAAAAGCAAAGGAAATGTTTTATAGATACATATTTTTTTTCCTGAAGAAGAAATTAAAAGAAGGGGAAAAAAAAAAAAGAATCTGAGTGGGGATCGTAGTAAATGAGCATCTTTGAGTGGAACAAAGGAATAGAAGAGAGGGGCTAATTGTTTAATTAGTAAATGTCTGCTTGGTTAATGACATATTAATGAGTTTTTAAGACAGTCATATCATTTACCATGAAAGACCCATGTGCGTATCCCTGGATGTACTGTATAATTAAGTAATGTGACCCATAGGAGTTCATCATTTAAAAACCTGTCAGCTGTCTCCTGTTTGGTAGCAGATGAGTAAGCTCAGGAGGCGCTCACCACGAGGACTCAGACTTTTAGGTCCAAAATATCTCCAGGACAGCGTGGATTAGGATTTGTCCGGCAGTCCAGTGGCTTCTTTGTTAAAAGTTGTTTCTGTGAGGTTGTGGATCCCACAGACTTCTTCTTCTCAGCTCACTTCCATCGTCTGCTGGAACTGAACAAGCAAGGTGCTCCTTCGAGGTGTTGACCCTGCACTGAGTCATGAGATTTACCCAGCACTGTTGGAGTTCATACTATTCTTTAGATACTTTATTGCTGTCAGTAAGAATTTATGCTGGTTGTAGATGTACTAACAAAGTATACTGTCCTCCTAAAGAATCCTTCTGGCTATGCCAACAATGGATATAGCCCTTTAAAAATTTTCCTCCCTCATTCTCCCCCACCCCACTTCAGGGCAGCAGTAGCCTAGGTTTGGATTCTTTGGGGTTTTTTTAATCACTAAATGTATTCTGCATCCTTTTCATATTTGAATAGTGCTTTGTGGAGTGTTGCAGCAAACTCCTTGCTGCTTATATTCCTTTAGCTTTTAACAAATGTGTACGTTAGGAAAGATGCGGATATCGGAAGCTGCTTGCCTTCACCTTCAAAGGCGGGTACAAATGTCAGGATCACTGTCACTGCTTTTAATGCAGAGAATCCCAGTACAGCACACAGAGGGTTGGACAGGTCTATCTCTGCGGTGCTCTTGTATTAGTCGTTTGGAGGCTGGCCCTGAAGAGAGCATGGGCACGCACAGAAAGGGCTTTGGGTGCTGTAACGCGTGCTTAGTAATTAACAGTAATATCAGTGTGGGGAAAAACATTAAGGAAGGTTGAGACCGTTTTTCATTTCTGTGAGTTAAACTTTCCAGTTCATGTTTTCAAATTATTTTAGTTCACAGGAGACAAATTTTGCAAAAATTTGTAGGTGTAGTCTAAGAAAAGATTCCAGTTCTAGAAGCAGGTTTTGGTCACTATTGGTGAAAGTTGTTTTTCTAGTTTCCATAACAATAAATACACTTATGTGACAGAAAAGTAATTCCGGGAGTTGTAAAGTGAGAACTGTGGCTTATTGTGAGTCTCCAGGTAACTGGGAACTGGATGTGTTTTGAGGTTCCCCTTGCTAGAGGACCCCTTCTAGTCTCTTCAAGTTTGGAAATGAAATGGCAATAGATAAAAGGGCGAAGTTGTATGGCTCAGGTGTCAGCAGCCTAAGAAGGGATTACTCCACCTTCATAATACAAATAACACAAGCGCTGCTACCCCAGCGGCAGCGATGACTGACAGGGCAGCAGAAGCAGCTAAACAGAGAATTTATCCAAATCACTACTAGCTCAGGCTCATTCTCATAGTCTGGTATTGCCCTCTGGGTTGTGCTTTTAGAAAGGCATTGCTCTGTCATAGTTAGTTTCTTTTTTTTTTAAGCTTTTGCAAGCAAATAGCAGGCTGTTGGAGAATTCTAATTCTTCCCTAAGATGGGCATTGAGCACCACGTGTAACTCTTGTCTCACATCTGTGCACAAGCAGAAATAGGAGAGTGCTCGGTAAAATACCTGTCGCAAGCACTCGGTGTAGAGGCCACAGAAAGAAATAATCTAGAACTTAGACGTTTTTAATTCTTTTTTTCCCATTTGTGTTTTTGGCAATGGGAAGAGAAGTACCGTTGTTTCTAACAGATGAAGTTTGAAAGCAAATATTACACACTGACTAAGGGCTTAATTCTGATCTCTCCCTTCTGCAAGTGTGTATCATTAATGATTCATTGCATATTTTGAATAATAAGCTGTCTGTGTAGTGGAGGGCAGAGCACAGTCCTGGGAGACTATTGCATGTGTGATGCATTACGAATTACATTGAGAATGTGTAACTTATTAAAGCAGCTATCCTGGGTTAAGTCACTGTTGGGGTGTACGCGTGCATATTTATCTGAAAATCAGGGGAAATTAAAAAGGGATCTTAGAGAAGGGAAAGAGACTGTGGAAATACAAATTTAAGGAAAAGCTTTTTTTTAAAAAAAAAAAGACACGAAGCATGACCTTCAACTCCTGAGTTAATAACATTCAGCAAAACTGAGAAAATGCATTTGTTTGCCTATTCCAGTTAGTTTAGCTTCTTTTATCTGTTTGCAGGGTAATCTCCACCTTGTAAAATGAATGTGAAAATTAAGTGACTTTGGCAACAACCTGCTTTCCTGAAATGATAAGTATAATGAACAATGAATGATACTTTATTTGGCTCTAAAACATATTCCTTTATAAAAGCACAAGCAGAACTTTAGAAAGTTGCTGTGCATATCATCTGTATATAAACATGTGCACTGAGTGTTATATATGTATAATTTACACACCCATCAGACTGTCAAAGTGTTTGTCCTCTTATTTTCAAGTCGGTGTGGTTTATAGTCAAGTAAAACGGAAACAAAATTCCCCTGAACTCCCTTTCCTTTGTTTTTTCTCTCTCAACATAAAGCGAAGAGTTATAAGTGTGTCCCAGCTGAGGAGCAGCCTCCTTGTAAGTACTGCGTAGCCTGTTAGGAGCACGCTTATGCAATGTTATTCTACATTCTATTTTACTTTAAATGTATTTCATCATACTATAATTATGCATATTATGGCTATGATACCTATTACGACTATGTGATACAAAGCTTCAAAACTAAATCCTGGCGTGACTGAGGCTGTTTCACACTCTCAAGTCAGGAAATGAAAAAATTACAGCTCTAACAGTATTCATTTCCTATATTCTACACATAGAGAAAAATCTATACCTCTGAGAAAATGCTTTTTCTAAAAAATAGCTCCCATTTTTAAACTCTTTTAAAACTATCAGCCTACTTCAGAAATGTAGCAGGATTGCCATGTCCAGATAAGAAGGTGAAGGTTTTTCTGCCTTCTCCATGTTGATGACTGACAGTGAGACTGAAGGAAAACAGAAGGGAGACTGAGAAAGAAGTGTCAAATACAGTGACTGACTGTTGGCCTTTTACCTCAAATCCATGCCTCCCAGTCTCTAACCTCTTTTCAAGCACTGGCAGGAATGTTATTTATAAAGAGGACTCAGGCATATGGGACATTGGGCTTGGTCCACATTACACGTGTACCTTGAAGACTGCTGCTAGCCACAAGTAGGGCTGTTGTAGGTGCATTGTACAACTCTAGTAATTGCTTGAAGAATACATGTGATGGAGGGCTTCACTGACAGGGTGGAACTGTGAAAAGTTTGTACTGAAGCAGGGATCTTTTGTTGCTCTATTGATGCTCCTCTTTTCTAGTTCGGTTCCTGTATTGGGAATATTGGGGGTAAATAGTAGCTACACACTGGCATGTGTAGATGTATTACATTTACTTCGAGTGTATCTTATTGTCTGTAATGTGTACGATATACACGGATAATAGAAAAGTAAAAAAAATCCAATTGTGTGTACAGTGTAGTAACTAGAGTGTTGTCTGTGCTGGAAGGAAGGAAGGGAGGGTTATTTGATCTGTGTTTTAAGAGAAAGTGATACTGTGAAGTTGTCTAACTTTGTAAGCTTTTCCTTTGAGGGAGATGTGTGTGCAATCTGCATGCCTGGCTAGCTCTTTGATGATAAATTTGGACTGAGTTTTTAGTCAACTACAAGAAGGTGCCAAAAGCATTGGCATCTGTTTTAGAAAATTGGCAGAGTTTCCTTGGCTGCACATTTCTTTATCCTGTCTCATTACTTTACTCCTATCAGCTTTTACCTGCATGAAGAAAGACCAAAAGAAAAAGGCAAGAAAACCCTTTAAAACTTAAGTAGCTATTACAACAACAGAGCCTAAACCACTCAGGGTGAAGATTCTATAATTTCCACTCTTTACACATACTAGGTGCAATCAAACAACTTGAAGCAATAACACAGGGGGAAATATGTTTTACATAACTTGACTTCCAAATAGCGATTATCCCTTCAAGGCTATTTGTTTTCCCAAGAACCCTGCTGATTATAGGCTCTGTGTTAAACCTGTTTCAGATGATAACCTAGCTAAACCCTGGCTTCTGTTCCATGGACCACATTATGGGTGTTAGGAATGAGCAGGAATTATGGGTTTCTTTGGCATGCAGAAATGCTGTCTTAAACCGTGAAATCAGGCACCAGTTCCACGAGATCACAAAAGATGAGTTGAAACCCCAATAGCTTAAGTCCAGTAGCAGGAACCTTGTTGACTTGAGCAGCCAGACTGTCACCTCTAGGATTTGCAAGTGGTTCTGCTGGTTGGCTGTATGTGACCTGAGATCCTAAGAACAACCCTGGTTTTCTTTTATGGTGAACACAGTCATGGTTGTGGTTTTGCTTTTGCTTCTTACCATGTCACTCCCTAAGATTGCACAAAATGTAGGTGGAGTTGTGTTCTGTTCTGAATTAGGTGACATAATAGATGGGAGATACTGCTCTTAATCTAGAAATCATCATCTAAGGATATCTGAAACCATCCAAGCATATCTGAAGTCATGAGATCCTAGAAAGCTGTCAAGAATCTAGCCCCTGTCCTTTATAATAGTGTCTAGTCCCAAGGGAAATCCCATTCCCACTTCATGCCCATTGCTGCTGTTGTTGGGCCAGCAAAGGCTGGGTGTTTCTAGGAGAAGAAATAGCTCTGTTTTCCTTGTAAACAGATCGTTCTGCTTGTAGAGCTGTTGCTGCAAAGCATCATGGCTTCTTAGTGCAAGCAGCAACAACCCTCCTGAGCCTGAATGGAAGATGCTCCTTGACCGGCTCTCCTTTTGTTGAGAGCCCAAATCCCTCTTCAGCTGCATTTCCTAAGCCTGTATCGCATTGAATTGGTGATGTTTGATGGAAGCTTTTTGGAAAGACATTCTCAGTGTTCATCAGTTCCTGAAAACTTCAGGTTTCTCCAGCAGCTCTTATCTTGAGTGTGAGGGTTTTTTTCCTAGTCACTCTTCGTTCTGCCCTTTCTCTCTTGCTGTCCTGCAGACTTGAGGAAAGAGGTGGAAACTTTGCACTCTTTCCCCAGATTCCACAAAGTGACATTTGATGCTTAGTGCACAATTCCCTCCCCCGATCTCTTTCATCTGCCTGTTTCTTAAGACAGAATTACTGAGAAGAGAGTTTTGTGTCAGGAAGGTCAAAGTGTTAACTTTAAGGGGTATCAGTTGCAATTGGATGGCAGCCCAGGAGGAGGATCTCTCTAATGGGGTGGAATAAGAAACTTACTTTTAGTCTGCTTAAAGTTAATACTTTAAAATGTGTGCTCCAAGGAATCAGTCTTTGATTTAGAATATTTTGTTTCCTGCTTTTCTGAACATGCAGGACTTAGATCTTTCTATGATTAAACTTTTTAGCAGATGAGAATTCCTCTCAGTTTGAGTTGTTTCTTTTGTGTTTAACCTCAGCTGAAGAGGGGTGCGTGCAACTGGGGATTTTTCTGACCTTTTTGGTGTTTGCTGGATCTGTGTCACGTCCTCCTTTGCTCATCTTTATTTCATACTGACTGATAGCTAGAAATTTTCTGAAAGAAGCATGGAAATGGTCCTTGTTCACTTGGTTAGCCAGGCTGGGTACGTGCTGAAGCGGGAACTCCTCAGTCACAGCAGGACTGACCGATAGCACAAAAAGTGGAACCGTTGGTCTCTTGAAAGGAAAAAAAGCAGGTTTTCTTACACAAATTTTCTCCATTGTTTTCTTGTCTCATAGATGTTTGTGGTCCATTTTTTAGTTGTATCTTTAATTCTTCTATGATCTTATGGACAGTCCTTGAAAAAATGAATTTGTAGAAGATGCAGGTGTGGATAAAAACTCAGAAACAGCTAAAAATTACAAAAACTGATTTGAAGGCTAATATTCTCTGACAGAAGTTTGTCTGTATTCAGCCCCCCAAAACCCTCAAATAAGAAGCTCAGATGAAGCAAAGCTAGTAAATTTTAGAGGAATATAGTCAATATAAAATGTAACATCTTTAGACGAGAACTAATTTGTAGTTTGTACATAACCAAGTTGCTTAATTGAAGCTGGCATCCCACCATCCCGAGGAAAGATGGATAGCTCAGCAGTGGGTGTGTCTTCTGCTTGCTGAACTCCAGACTTTACTCTACAATCACCCTTTTATGCCTAAAGCTCTGGGCGAGATATCGTTGCTGTCTACATCAGGAAATAAAAACCAGGAAGAAAAAAAAAGAACAACATTGGCATAAGAATAAATGGGTGTAAACGAGCTATAAATTCTTCAGGATGGAAATTAGAAGGAAGTTTCTGTTCTGTTTGAGAAATGAGGTTCTGGAACATCTCACTGTTGGGAAGAGTGGGAGTGAAACAACAACAAAAAACCAAACCAAAACCGTCAACACCTTTGATGGTTGAACATTCAAAATTGCTGACAGCATTAATGTAGTGGCCATGCCTGGGCTTCAGTTGTCTGGCTTAACAGCTGGGGTTGGCCTTGGTGACCTACAAGATGCCATCCAGTCCAGTGCTCCTGCAACTCATTCCAGTGAAATCACTGAAAATGGTGGCGTTCACTGGATCTCGGTGTTGTCAGTGAGCGGTACAGCATCTAGTGAAAATAGTTACATAGATTGAATGACAAAAAAGTTAAAGAAATGGTCCCCTTTCAAGCCTTACAAATCACAGAATAGTTTTGTCACTTTTCTCTCCAGAACTTAGAATACTGGGGGAGGCAGGGCGGGGAGGGGGTGGGTGTCAAATCCTGAAGCTATGTGTGAGTGTCAATACAATACTAAGATATCAGACGTGAAATGGTGATTATCTTCTTAACATCAATTCATGTAAAGGAATAGATAATGCTGTCATTTGAGTGGCAGCTCTTACCCACAAAGCGTTATTCTCCCTCTTAAGCTTTGATTAGATGCATCATGTGCCATTAGATTCCACTGCGTTACATTTAATTTCTCTTCCACAAAGTAATAATACCATACATTAAAGTTAAACCTTAAAAACATTGAAGAGAAGATACTTTAACCTGCATTAAGAGTGTATTTAGCTAGCCATAAAGTTCTTCTCTCCCCTTAAGATAAATATTCAAACACTTAAACAGGCACAATAGTTATGTTAAAACAAATAGACTCCTATAATGAACTACATATTCCTTTTTCTTTTCTGATTGAATGCCAGGTTTCTTACAATTATACTGTAAAGAAAGTCTCTTACTATAGGAAAATGGGGAAATTTTAAGCACCCCCTGTCATCTGACAGTCCCCAGGAACCCCTCTGCTGCTCTTAAGTCTTTTCCTCTTTGGCCAACTGCCAAAATCCACTTTTGTCCAAAAGAGTTTAAAGACTATGGGTTTGATCCAGAGTCTGTTGAAGTCAGTGGAGATTTTTGGTGCCTTCAGTGGGTTGAAGAGGCTGTTGAAATAAGCTGAAGGCTGACAGCTCATTTACTTCAGGGATACTCTTATCTTATTTATATAGGTTAAGAGTAATTATAGGTAACATAGTAAGACAAACCCTGCAATCCTGAGATAATTCCCGTTTAGGCTGAACGCCTGTTCAAGTCATGGATAAAGATGGAAATATTCTACTTTGTGCTTTAAAGATCTACGCCTTTGGTTATTGTTAATTAATTTCTCATTAGCTATTGGTATGTTAGGCCAGGTAAGAAGCTGATACGAGGGAACTGTATTTTGGTTTTAAATGTTTGTCCCCAAGAAGCAGTATTCAGAGGATTATGGCATTCATTTGCTTGCCTAATAAGGTTTTATGCCACACCCTTAAGCACATTTCTGAAGTATCTTTAGGAACTGTTCATAACAGCAGCAGCCAATAGCCCAATTTTCCTTCCTTTCCCCTTGAGGCAGTTGGTACTCTTTGGGTTGTTTTTATAACATTTATTTTCTTGCTTACTCAGTTTTCTGCCTGCACACTGAAGCTGGCGTTGAGCCTGTTGTTGTCCTCGTTGCAATTTGACAGCAGGGAAGGTGAGAAGAGGATGCCCAGTGGTCCTGGGCCAGGATGGACAGGAAGGGCAGAGCTTTACTTCCACTCCTAAAGTAGTGCCCTTTTCCCAATTCCAAAGTCACTCCAGTGCTCCACCCCTTTCAGTTGCTCACCATGAATGGAAAATTCACAGAATTATTAATTTTTTTTAAAGTTATATAAAGAAATATCCTGAAAACTTTCCTTTCAAACAAGCTCGTGTTTTGACAATTTGTTTTTTTTCGCAAATAAGTTTATTTAAAAAAAAAGAGTAGTTTGTACTGGAAAACTTGTGATCAGATTCTAGTTGAAATCCTTGTTGCTCCTAAGTCATTTTTTTCACCTGCTCTCCTTCTGACAGTGTCCGCCTCAAGCTTTGGATTGATAGTCTGGCTGTCTATCTGCTGTAGCTTGTCAGCAAGTGAAATCAGGTTTATGATTTTGGTGTATTTTTTAAACTATGTATTTGAAACTGTCCTACCAGCAGCTCAGTACCTTTCTAAACCCCCTTATCTATTATCAACTGACTCTGTTCTTCCATTTAGAAACATCATTCTTTACTTGCACAGAAGTATCTGAAATGAGGAGAGTTGCTCAATGTGATGCTGACTTTGTGATCTACAAAAAAGTCTTTAGCAGTTTCTCATAATTTAAAATATAACCTTTGAGTCTTTCATCTTTATTCCTCCTCTGCTGGAGGTGGTAGCATCAATACCACTGTTCTTGTCACTAAAATCTGCATCAAAGATGTAAATTGAGGATACAAAAAAAGGCAGGTTTCCAGGGGAATTCCTGGTTGTATTTGCTTCTGAAGCTGAGACGTAACTATGCTGAAATGTGTGTATGTACAACAACAACAAAAAATGATAAGGCTGATGGTTTTTAAACAGTAGCTCTTCAGGTACAGTTTTAGGAAGTTTTCCATTGTTGGACAATTAGCAGGATAACTTCTCTTGTTTGGGGGAGTGGAAGTGTAGAGAGGAAGCTACCATTAACTAGTTTAACCTTTACTCAGAGAAGTTTCTATGACTCTGGGGTAAAACCCAGCGCTACGTGCTGCTGACAGAACTATGCTGATGTATACCAGAATGAGGAGCATCTTAGCCACAACAGCCAACTCCATGGAAAGCTTTTTAGAGTAGGAAGACTTGATTCTGGTGAAAAATGGGGGGGAAAAAAACCCGAACCAAAACCAACCCAAACTACCCTACTCTTATATAAAGTCTTTCCTTTGGCTAGTACCATTTTATCTTGAAGAATGACAGAGAATTGTAAACCCAACCGCAAAGTATGCAGAAAGATTACTTCACACATCATTGAAGTATATCCTGTCTCTGGGGTAAAAACTAGCAGTGGTTTAAGAGCATACAGTGATGATATTCAGGAATTTCTTGTTGATACAGTTCCAGCTTCCAGATGTAATTTCCTGCTATCGAGTGGTGATGAAGCTAATGTTGCTGTTCTACTTTTAAATGTGCCAGAAGGCTCTTTGATAATCCCAAATATTCTGGGCGTTTTGACTGTATCTTAAAATTGTGGGAACCTCTCTTCAATGAGAGTAATTTCTGTAGAGTTCAGTGGCGCTGGGTGGATACAGATAAACCATGCTGGTCTATGACATCTGCCAGTACTGCAGGAGATGACTTTGCCTCTCTGTAGCCGTCCAGATAATTCCCATTGAAGTGCGATGTTTTCTTTGCAGCAAGGTGCTGTTCCTAAGATGGCTATGTCCTGATTCACTTCGGCTGTGAGAGAAAGAAATCAGCACAGTAATGTAGATGTGGTTTTGGTGGGTTTATAGATGTTGAACTGGGGATGGTTGTGGTGTTTGATGGATTGTAGGTTAGAAGGAGGGCTTAGAGTTCTCCAGAACTTTGCCTGCACTTGGTGTGCAGTGATATGTATAGTAAAAACAAAATGCTGTAAGAGAGAAGATAAAAAAATCTGTCATGACTTGTAATAAAAAATGAATCCCACAAGAATTGTGGAGTATTCACTTAATACATTCCATGTGTTGTAAGTATGGCAAAACTTTTGGAGCCATGAGCTAGCATTCCGAAGTAATTCCCCAAATTGGACTAACTGGCAGGGATAATTTTTTTTAAGTCAACAGAACTGTATTTATAACGTTTGACAAACTAACTGTAGTTTACTTCAGGCTGTTATATCTGGTTTCTCATGGTATGTTTCACCAGTTCACTTGATAGCTCTGTTACGCAGAACTGGCCAAATCTAATTTACATACTGGAGACTCTGTGGTCAACTGGAATGATGTCTTTGCCTTGTAATTCTGTGAACCTAGATTCACATGTGACGGGAGTTCAATAGGATAATGTGTTTGGTGGTCTCAATTACCAGCATGTCACCAGAAGAAATTTGTCCGTGTTAGACAAACTACCCAGATTTGGAGTCCAGGCCAGTGCGCATCCTCTGATGCAGAGAAGTCAAGTAGTAGAAGAAAATGGCATGAGTTCAAGCAGGATTAGCTCTGCTCTGGGTATCTGATGTTCATAACTGGTACTTGTGCAGTAGACACTGCAAGCTTTGTTGACCTTGACAATACTGTGAGGGCAATATTTTCCAAAGAAAGGACAGCTGCTGGTATGGCTTAATATGCATGTCACAGATTGTTTTTCCATCTTGTAGATTTATTGGAAGTCCATCTCTATAGCTGCTCTGATTCTATTTCTGAGGTCTTTACTGAGCAATATCCTGGCCGAGGCCAATGTAGATGCTATTGTAGAATGGTTTGGGTTGGAAGGGACCTTAAAGATCATCTAGTTCAACCCACCTGCCATGGCAGGGACACCTCTGATGAGACCAGGTTGCTCCAAGCCCCATCCAGCCTGGTCTTGAACACATCTAGTACTGGAGCATCCACAACTTCCCTGGGCAACCTGTTCCAGTGCCTCACCACCCTCAAAGTGAAGAACTTCTTCCTACTTTCTGATCTAAATCTCTCCTTTTCCAGTGTGAACCCATTACCCCATCACTACAAGCCCTAGATTTCTCCTAGCTCTGCATGAAGACATAATTGCTGTACACGAGAGAGAAATAATATACTTTCAAGAAAGCCTGTCATTTGATCTTGTTAGCTGATTTTCTTCAATTGTCTCAGCGGCAGTAGGGCTCGTACCCAGTGACCTTTGTACCAGTGGCTGTAGAGCCTGGAACCATGTACCCCTACTATCACCTTCCTCTGAGAACTTGTAGATATGTATTAGAGGAATCACAGAAAAATTTAGATTGGAAGGAATAGCTGGAGGTCATCTAGTCTTCTTTCCTGCTCAAGGTTGCTCAGCTTGCCCTATTAGAAGATTAGGATTGGGTGGAGAATACTCACCTCTGAGTAGTCCACGTAAACTGAGAGAGTTCTGAGTTTGTTGCTGTCAGTGGTTTCACAGTCCGCTTGTTCCAGACGCTTCTGGACACTTTCATGGTTCTCGATGATCAACAGAATTAGCAAAGAATGCAAATAATAATTGAAGCTGTAGGAAAAAATAATGTAGGTAAAAGGAAACAAAGCAAAAAAAAAAAACCAGAAAAACCCCCCAAACTGAAAAACCCACAACCAGCAAACACCCCAAAAAACAAATATCACTCCTAGGCCAAACTGAAAACATTGAAAATTACAGAAGAGTCCCCAAACAGAGATTGGAGCCCTGCAGTAGTGGCCTCACTACAGTGAACTAAATCATCTGTACAAGCTGCTTCCAATAAACCATTCAACGTGATAAAGGGGTGCTATTATATTACAAAGCCCAGAAGGCTCTGGTACTTCCACTGTCATGAACTGAATAGGTTAAAAGTATTTTAATGTAACTGGCATAGCTTTCTACAGTGAAAGCAGAGCTACAGGCAGAAAAAATATCCCTTTATTAATGTATACAGTAGGCCACCAGGACAAATTAGAAGGAAGTAATCTGGTTTGTTCCGATCATTCAATACTGTGAAAACACTTTAAGAAACTATGTAAAAGCAGCTGGGAAGCAAATAAGTTTTATAAGAAGTCTTGTAATAAAAAGTTTCTCTTGAAAAATGAATTGCATGTTGTGGTTGAAGGGGGCCTCTCAAGATGCAGTTCATGTTTTCTACTGGAGGGGAAGTTAACCCAGAATCAGCCTCTGAAGGGAAGGCTCCTTATCACCTCGCAGTTATTATTTTCTTCTTTCCTTCCTGGCTTTGGTGCTAGTGGTGTGACAGAAGAGAGAGGCAGTTGCCTGCGAACAATAAATCCCATTTTGAAACATCCGCGGTTCTTGGAGTTCTGCGTTGCCTCTGTGGTCATCTGACATTCAGTGAAATAGGATAAAGACAAAACAAAGTCTGCGAGCCAAATGCCAGAATCCTTACTCAGGCTCTGTTCCCTGCTTGTTGATGAAAAACAAGTGAGAATGGACTGCAAGGGAGAGGAAATCACTATGAATTTGAGTTCCTCAAAGTTTCCTCTTGAATTCTCTGGTGAGAATGTTTTTTTTTTTTTAAAGCCCAGGAACCGCAGGCCTTAAAATTTGAAATGTGTATTTTAGGAGATCTGAGGGTATCAAACAATCGAATACACATGATGTAGCGTTTGATGTCGCTCTGCAGCAGTGTAGTTCTACTGAATCTGCCTGATAGTATTTGCGTACAGTGTATGCATAGTGGGACTACTGGGCCAGGCGAGGTTCTTGGGAGAGCCTTCTGAATTTTTGGTGTGTTTTGCAGCATGCTTGGAAGGAAAGACTATGAAGACAAGTGAGGGAAACACTCTGCTGGGTCAACACGTTCCATGCCAAGGGGAGCCCTGAGTTTCTGCAGCTCTGCTGCAGGTTTAAGGAAGTGCAAGTAGGGATGATGCCTCCAGAAGCCCAACCAGCCTTGCCTGGCTACCTTGGCTGAGGATCTAACCTTTGAACACCACGAGGCTTTGTTGAGGACCTGTGGTTTGGCTCAGGTCTTGAGGAGGTTAAAATCGGTTTAGCTCAACGCATCTCCAGGGAGTTGCTCTGGCAAACATTTAGCTCTCGGATTTTCCTCAGATGCTTAGTATGAGAGCCACAAATAGAGCCCTAAGTGCATCTTGGTGTCAGTTATATCTGCCCATGTTCAGCCATCACTGGCCTCCACCGCAAATCTCTCAGCGCAATCACGGCAATTAGTTATTTCATGGTTAACCTGAGAAACCATGACATACTGAGAGCTTGCTTCCGCACCCCACCTACCCACAAAGCCTTTATCCTGCAGTATTTGAGAAAGAAAAACGATTTCAAATATTAAGCAAAACTTCTTGTCACAACAAATATGGAATAAAAAAATGATTTGAAATACTCGGTATCATTTATGATGTAATCTCCTGGCAATAGAAAGCTGGCAATATGCTACAGTCATGCTTTCAATTACATTACTAAGTAATCACACATTAAAGTCTAATGGCAAATGATTCTTTATTCCCAGGGTGCCCGGTCCAATTGTTTTCTAAATTGGTTTCAGGAATAAGGATGCAAGCATGACTGCAAAAATATTATTTATGGTTTGGAAGTCATCTTTTGTATCCTTTTTTTTTTCTTTTTTTCCCTGTGTGCTTTCTGGCAGATATTTCAGAATGTAGTTTATTATTTCTAGGTTCATGTTTTAGTTTGACAGTTAAGAAATGTTTAAACCTTGTGATAAACTTGGTTGGATTGATAGATAGAGTTGTCAGATTTCCACTGCCACCAAATACGTTGCTTGTCCCATAGGAAATTAATATTCTCAGAGGAAAGACCTGTGCTGGAATTCAGTATTTTTGCCTTTGTTTTGCACTTGCATCTCCCCTTCTCAGTGCCTGCAGCAACTGGTATACAGTAAAAAGAATGTACAGGCTTTGTGTCTTGACAATACTGGAGTCTTCAGAAATGACAAAATGTAGGACTTGTGGTCCTTCTCTTTGTAAAACAAAAAAAAACACATAAAGAAATTAAATGAACTCCCTGAAGAACTGAGAACCTCAAAGTGCAAGGTAATTCTTGAAGCTTTAGGGAGGTAAGAATTCAAATTGTGCGGGAAATTCAGGTTAAATGTTTGAAGTTTGCCTTTATGTTGTACTTTGCGTCTTGGAAAAGTGTATTTATACAGCCGACGCTTTCCTTTATTCAATATTGCTGTGTTTAAACATCTCGGATGTCTTTACTCTCATGTTCATGCTGAATGAACAGGGTTTGTACATTCAGCTGCATTTTCACATAGTGCAGAAAAAGAAAAACCTTCATAAAGTCTAATCAAGCCATCACAAATTAAGTTCAAAAGGACACTATACATCCAGTGGTTATTTGAGTACTAATTGAGTCCAACTCAGGTACAAAGAAGGAAAAAATGTAAAGGAGGCTTATATGAGAAGTATATGCTATGGAAAAAAAATAATTAAAAAGAGGGTATAGTTGCACAGGTCTGCCTCAGACCAGCTGAAGCAGCCAACACCATGAGCAGCAGCTGTCTGTCCATCAGAGCGTTCTGTACTCCCTTCTTGAGGATGGAACTTCGGTCCTGAAAACTCAGGATACTTTGGAGGACACAAATCCAAGTCTCTTCATTTCCCTGTTGACACCACTCTAATTATGGGAAACTTTTTCCATGATCTGTAATACCTTCAGAGAAATAAAGCTTTATGCTGCTAGCATTAATAATATTATTAATGTGTACATACATACAGGAAAAAGAAAAGGTTCAGAACTCACTTTTATTACACAGAAAGGTACTTAAGACTCAACTATTGTTGGGTTAGAATTTATGGAACAAGCTTCCAAGGGCGGTACAAGTTTCCGTTGGCTCCTGCTGCTCCCAGGATTTCTGCCTCCTCTCCTCCTTGTACTCCTTGTGCTGCGTGGTTTGTTGTGTAGTGCAGAGATATTGTAAAACTAAATTTTTGTTTGTTTGTTTCATTCTTCCTTTGCTTTCGCACCAAATGTGTCACCTGATGGCATAACATTGCTACCGGATGCGTAGACCCAGCAGGAGCCCAGTGTGAGCACTGCCAAACCGCCCCAGAGCCCAGTATGAGCCCTGCAAGGTTTGATGAATTCTAGATGTTAATTAAGTCAGATGGCTAGTTTTAGTTAAGACCATAAGTGGGTCTGATCCCTGAGAGATTTTGCTATAGTGAAAACGCAAGTAGTAGAAATTACATTGTCGTAATGACTTTTACAGGGTCTATATGCTGAGATTGGTAGCGGAGCTAGTGAAAGAGGTCGCTCGCTGTGTGGGAGGTGTGTTAGGAAGACCGTAGTAAAGTGGACGGTAAACCAGACAGAGAAGTGTTTACTGATGGATCTGGTTGTTTGGTTTGACAACCTCAGTTTCGTACTGCAGCTCTTGATGCTGTTGCGCATGTCAGTGCAGATGACCTCTGAGTTTCAGGAAGGAAGCCACCGCAACCAGTTCTGGGAGAAGGGTTTGTCTTGGTGGTGTGTTTCTTAATGGTATTGCCTGAAGATTAGATGAGGTCATTTTTCCAAAGGGGCCTGGCACTGCCCCTTAGCTCTTCAGTCTGCAAATAGTATGAGAAGACTGTCACGTTTGGGACCCACGCCAGGACAGCACTGGCCTTGCTCCATGTGACATGGTGCAAGGAGAGGTCTCACCTCCGTGTTGTGAGCTGCACAATGCGGACTTTGAATGAGGCTCCTACCCAGACCTTTGATGTAAGGCCTGGATTAGACTCGACAGACCCAAGTAAGATTGTGACTCACTGTGAATAGATATTCTGAAATATAATTCTGCATTTCTGGATTTAATTGGTTTCCTTTCAAAATAAAATTTTATAGGTATCCTGGATTTTTTTTTGATGTGCTGAAGTGCTCATTTTAAGGGTAATGCTCTAAATACTGAAGTAAACAAGTATATGAATAATTTATTTAATTGTTCCTCTCTCCTTATCTCCTGAATGCTCTTGAGAGACTTTAGCATGAAAGTGCCTTGTATTCAACTATACTTAGGAAGGAATTCTAGAGTATCTGCTTCTTGTATTTATTGGGTCACTTCTTGACCTGAAACAAGATCAGCTGAGGACAAACCCTAAGCATGAAAGAATAAGGTTTATAAAAATGGCAACTACTGCAAGTGTTCTTTAAAGAAATATCTTTGTTGTGAGGTTCTTCACTGTATCTGCCTCTTCTAATAAAAGAAGAGGGAGCGGAGAAGAAAATGAGGTTGGAAGTGTTCCAAATACTCTAAGCATAATTTGCTGATGTTTGGTTTGTGCTACAATTGTTCAGAAATTAATTAGAAAACTGTCCAAATTCCCTGGGAGTACACTGACATACTGTCTTTTACCAAAGGCTGTTGCTAACAGTAGGAAATGGTTCTGGTACAGTGTGTGCTATGTACTTGCTGCTGTATCACTCTGAAGGTCTCTAGGACTTCTCATAATCCAGCCTTTTTGTGCTAGGTGATGTACAAAGAAAGTGGGGGACAAGGGAATAAGGAAGGGCCCTTGCTCTGGAATGTGGGCAGTCAGAAGAGAACAAGGTGTATACGGGATGCTTTTATTCCCATTTTATCCTATAGAATTGGAGACAGAGTAAGGTTTGCCCTGCCTGAGCAAGGTGCTTGAAGCACCTGCCTAACATATGCATCTAATACATCTCTTCTGAATATGTATGTTAGTATCTAAATGAACTAGGATTTTGGTGGCTCTTCTAAAATCCTGTTTCATGTCAATGAAACCCACATCTCCTGAATCCCAATCCTGTGGTTGAGCTGCAGCATCAGCCTGTATTTAAATACGAATCCACTACCAGTTATTGAAGATGTCTGTGTCCTTTTTTTCTCTCTCTCGTTCTGGAGAGTTCAACAAGTTTCTTATAGTTAATATCAGCATGTCTTTAAATCTTTATATTTTCAGTGCTTGTTTGAGTTGGCGTGAGCAAGGTGTGATCTAGTTCCAGTACAAAAGCAGTGTAATTCGGGACAAGCTGCGTGGCTGGCTATGCTTTGCAACCCAGTTCAGGTTAATAATTTACCTTCATGGCTGGGGAAATCTTTTGAGTCAGTTTGGACTACAGGGATGTTTTCATGGGTGTTCAGGAGGCATGAGTTTACCAGTTACGCACTAAAATACTTAACGTTTTAGTTACCATTTGTTCTCCCAGCCTAAGCAGCTCCTCATTCCTCCTGTTGGTGTTTATTTGAAGCATCAACATTTCATCTGGGATTGCATTCAGAGATGTTAAGACTGATTTGGTTTCATTATATATAGTTTCCTTTTATGGATTTTGTGCCATTATAGCATCTCAAATAATTTAAAGAAATATCAATACAACACATTAAGATGAAATATGTTTGAAATTGACAATTATTTTTACTGTTATTATGAAATAGATTTTTTTTCTTTCCAAGAAGGAGTTTTTGAGAGCAGAGTCATTGCAAATGAATGAACTCGTGGTCTTGGAACAATGTAACTTTATGATGGGCCTTGACCTTGATAGACAGTAGACTAATCTCTATCTGCATCTTGTCTTTTGGATGATAGGATTCTTCTTGTGATTATTGTGTACTGTGCTTGAAGTGGGTGAGATACTTGATGTTCCGTAATTTTGGATTTCAGCTCCATAAAGATTAACATCTATGACATTGAGTAATGGTAAAGGCCTCCAGGGATGTTTCCGATCTAAGAAAGTGCAGTGAGCCTGTCTGTATAACTGATCACACCTTGACTTAGAAGCTTATTCCGAAATCAATGCCACACAACTACACACGACATCAGGGGAAGTCTCCAGATGAGAATATAAAGTATAAGCAGTGTTCAAAATCATAAATGCATGATCCTTTCTTCAGCTGAAACCTCAGGTATAGAATAATAAAATTTTATGTTCCTTTTAATTTAAGGAACATGACCAAAGATAACTAGAAATTGATTCAGTTTAATTGTTTCCAAGGAATCAAATAACTTATTTCCATGGACTTGCAGTTTAAGCCTATGGATAGGGAGCTAGCTGGTGAGCACACGTGAAGTACAAGCTGTCATTAAACTTGAGGGATTTGTGGACTCAAAATTCTCATCAACAACAACTGCTCCTTTTGAAATTCAGTTCAGTAGGTCTTTTGTATTCCAATTCTTCAGATTGTAAGTTGAAGCATTTTTTTTTTAAAAAAAAAAAAGGAAAAAAGAAAAGAGGCAAATTTAGTCCTGTTTTAGAAACAATTCTGATGCTTTAAAAGGAGACTGGAATAGACAACTATAAACATCAGTTTTGGAGCTCAGACACAGAGTATGTGTTCAGACTTCGGAGCTGAACTGAATTTTCTTGAAGTTTACCTTTTACAGCTGCAGACAACAATAGATTTATTAATATAATGTGCATATGTGTGTGTATATATATATATACACACAAAGATTCTGGTGAAGCCATAACCAAAAATCACGTACTGGAAATGCAAAGGATGGCAACTAACAATACCACATGAAATGGTTCATCAGAGGGTCTGAAAGTGCTTCCCTAGTAGCAGTGAAGTTAATTATTCCTGAAAATGCCCTTTATGATAAAGCTTTTCATTAAAAAGTATTAAAAGCTAAAAAGTGCTTGTGACCATTTTAACTTATTCCTAAATTCAGCAGAATTTTTCTTATTCCCAAATGTGTTTGAGCTTAATGGGTAGTTGTGAACATGTGCTAAAGTTATACGGGCATGAATACATAATTAATTTTTAAGGGCCCTTGCTGAATCGGTTTGCTTTTCTGAGTCAGGCTCTGACTGTGGAAACCCGTGATGCATTTTTATTTCACAATGAATATCAAAGCTTCTTAAATTCACCAGAAACCATTGCCTTCTTTCACTGATGGGCACTAGCTCTTTCA
Source organism: Eurystomus gularis (assembly GCA_013400335.1). NCBI lineage: Eukaryota > Metazoa > Chordata > Aves > Coraciiformes > Coraciidae > Eurystomus > Eurystomus gularis. Next base: position 155,059 of record VZZY01005592.1, read on the forward strand.
TTTAGGTTCTGATTCTACTCTCTGCTTATGTATTGCTGCAAATCCGAAACAACTTGAGCGAGTTACAACATTAGATCATTCATAAAACTATAGAAAAGGGTTATGCTGACTTCATCATATATACCCTATCTTTGCCTTGATGTAAGTGAGCTACATTAATTGATTGATTACTGTATGTTTATACCTAGGGATTGAAGTAATTATGCTTTTGTAGTAACCAGTTCCTTTTTTTTGCTGATTCTTTTACTCTACACAATAAAAGAAATTCAAAGTAAAAGCCAATGACTGTATATCCTGTGCATTAAGGTTGCCATTTGGTGCTCTAATTAAAAAATTCTGCCAATTCAACCCAAGTTTGTACGGGGACCACGAGAAAGGCATTGTCCTAAAGCCTGAAGGCAGAGAGTGTGTTTAGAAACAATCCTTTTTGTCCGTGAATGAGTATATTGTTCAGTCTTTGGAAAGCTGACAAACATCCTTGTTGCTGACATTTACGTTTCTGTCGAGCTGTGTGAAAATATTCAGCATAATTGCATCCCGCACAGACAGACCTCTCAGCATCCCTGAGGCCCACTGTGTGCCACGGCCTGTCTTGGCTCACATGAAGGCAGGAAAGGAGTGCGGGCATCTGATCACACAGTGCAGGCAGGCTTGATGGTGTGACAAGAGAGACACCCTCCCCTTGGATGTCCCCAGGTGGTAGGACAGAGTTGGGAATCTTGGGATGCAGGAGTGTTCTTGAAGGCAAGTCTCTGCTGTAAGGCGTGAGCAACCCAGCTGCTGTGTGGCACCTTTGTGGTCTCTCACATGTGGGACCCTGGGCAACCAGTGAAGGTCATGGGCAGATGTCTGATCATCCATATCTGGTGCATGGTATCTGGGGAGAGGCAGAGATGCTGTTCTACCAAGGTGTGAAGTACTGTCATGGTGGTGAGGCCAAATGAATAAGAGGAATACTTGAGATGTGATACTCTGTGTGCATGTTCTTTAAGTCTGGGAGCACCCTTCATTCATTTGTTTCTTTGGGAGCATGACATTCTGTTCTTTTGCAAAAAAAAAAATAATCCTGAGACACGTTTGTGATGTGTCAAGGCTCTTAGTGCTGCCCTAGTAGGTCTTAACGGCCCTGACTAACGTCGTCTGGGATTTCAAGTCATACCTTCTACCTGTGGGCTCTGGAGGTCTATTTAAACTCAGCCCTGGATCTGGGTTTTACTGGCATAAATGGGTTGGCTTGTAGTGGCTGCTGCTCCCATTTTGTATTTTGAGAGGATGTTTGCAACACTGGAACATCAGGCTACAGCTGTCTTGAGTTCCTGGGAGATGGATGAAACTAGGTGTTCAAAGTGTTTCCAGCGGAATAAAAAGTCACCGCAAGATGCAGACACAACAGAGTTTTTAACCACTGGTTAAAAGCCTTGCCTAGAATTGTCCATCTTTGTGAAATGGTGACAAATAGCTCTTAATAGCTTTTCATCTCTGCATCCTGTAAAGTACTATAATGCCACTTTACATAATTGAACTGGAAGGTTATCTAAAATTCATCTTCACGCTGTTCTTTCTAAACAATGTAGATATAAATTTTCTGTCCTCACAGTGTTCAGATTGCATAGCGCATTTGGAATTTCTCTCCTAAATCATGTTGGGGTTTTTTTCCTGTTTATATTTTAACTTATCTACAAATTTATTTTAAAATAAAGTCTTCCCAAACAGCCTCTCAAAATCATACTCTTAGGTATTCAGTCTGTAGTGAAACTGTTAGATGCTAAAAGTGCTGTATCAGAAGGAACCATACTCATGATAGTAGCTTTTTCATTAGAAGTCTACGGAAGTAGAACAATGTATTGGACATTGCATTTAACAGAGTTAATTAGTGTACAATGGTTATTTAATATGTTAATCAAGTTTTAATCATGATAAAATAGACTAATCTTGCCATTATTCTGCCATTATGAAAGTGTAATTGAAATAGATTGGAAAAAAATACAGGACGTTCTTGTCAGTGTCTTAAAAACTCCTGTGCTCAGAAATGCTGCAGTGCTCAGACGCTCATTTCACAAGAAGTTATATTTTATCGAAGTAGATTTAATTCAGTTGGTGTTTTCTGTTAAAACCAAAAGCCCCTGACGGGACACAAATGAGTTCAGGACGTGGTTCTGCCAACATGTCATCTCTGTTAGCTTGGTGTTTTAGGGAAGGGGCTAACGTGGTCCTGGTCTCTGCCTCTGACCACGTTTATCTGTCTTTTGGACATCCTTTTGAAGTCCAAACTCTTGGAAGAGTTCAGCCAAATTTGTCAAAGGAGCAGCGGTTCAGAAGGAAGGAGTAGTGTCCACAAGCTTCAGGGAAGTATGGAAGAGGAGAGAGTTGTACTAGTGGCTATGCTGACAAAGTGACTGGAAGCTGAGTTTGCGTGTTGGACTTTTGGGAATCTGCACAGTAGAGAGTGATCGAGAATGTGCTACAGAGTTCTTTTGGGTTTCATTGGACATAGAAAATCCAGTGACCAGTGCAAGTTCATAGGAAACCAGGGCCCATTAGTCTTACTCCGTTAGATACGGGAAAACATTACTTAAACTTGGCAGCAGAGACAGTTGGTGCTGTAGCTTTAATCTTGGTATCTTGATGATGCAGACCAGCAGTTCTACCACAGCTTGCAACGGCCTGTCTTCAGCTACCACCAGGGTTATCTTCTAAAGGAAATCCATGCAAGGATGTCTCACACTTGAGGTCCAGTCAGGGTACACCAAGGATGCGTACCTGGGAACCAGGTCGTGAGGAACAAAGGGAGAGGATCTGCAGTTGAGACACAGCCACGGGGCACGTTCCCTCTCCCTTAGGTGTGTGGAAACCCAGTTGTACCAGCAGCCACAGCCTATAAGTAACAGGAACAATTAAAATTTGTGATTAAAATAAATTATTTTCATTTCCCTCCAGCTTTTGGGGCAGTCTTTAGAGTTCATGGTTTTGGTCCGTCCTCGGCAACCAAGAAGTTATCAACATTTTAACTGGCTTTTAAAATAATTATCTTGATGCATTCATGACTTTAGGGTTGAATTTCTAAGAAATCTGTTGAAAAGTACTTGGTTTTATGATCCTCCAGAAAACATTGTAAGATGTGGAACCACGGGTAACTGTATTGTTTTCAGATCTTTCACTAGTGTGAACTTCCGTTTATCTCTGGATGTTTTCTAATGTCTCTGTGCTGTGAATTTGGTACCACAGGCGACAGCTCCTGAGTTGGAGTAGCACATTAAAAGCTAATAAGAAATAGAGATTTAAGCAGTGGAACTCCTGGTGGTCATTTTTGAAGGGAGAATCTCGGTTTGGCCATTCATGGTGGTGCTGCTACTTTGATGTGACCATACCGGAGTCCCAAAACTTGTGAGGATGCAGAGAGGACCCCCTGGATAGATCCACCACTACTCAGAAAGCAGGACAAGAAAAAACTGTGACTAGGGTGACGGGGGGATGTCAGAGAGGGGTTTATTGATGATGGCATTTTAATATGAATTAGTTGAAGAACAACAAGCATTGCTTTCTGTCACAGGAGTGATCACAGAGGTCTTGGTTAAGGCTGGCTGAAGAATGTTTTCCTTCCAGTTTTCCATTTTTTTCCTGTTTTTGGTGCTACTTAAAGGCCAGATAGAACAAGTTTTAGCCTGTGAATCATTGTCCTTTCCCTGTTGTCGTTCTGTTAAATGCCAACATACCTAGGCTGCGTGGTTGGTTACCTGAAGTACGTGATACCAGTGCTATTTTTTTATCTGACAGCTTAAATTTAATGATTTGTATATTCTGTGAGCCTTGAAGTTCTGCTGGACCCAGCAGGAGAATTTAACGTGTGGCTTTTTGGAGGAGTTTGTTGTGGGGCTTTTTGACCAGAAACAGTATTATTCGATGGTATTCACCCCAAAAGGAAGGCAGGATCTTAAACTCTCCTTTTCCCTATAAAAGCTTTCAGTTTCCTGTGGGATACATTTCTGGTTTGTGATCAGCCAAATGGAGCAGTGGGTCCCTTTTTTATTCTGTAAACAGTTGCATGAAAGAAACTTTCCTCACATAAATGCTCACAAAACACAAGGTCTGTTAACATGTTTTGAACCAAATTCTATTGCGAAGTCGTGGCTGTTTCTCCAGTGCTAATTCAAGTGTTCTGCTTAAATTGTGGATCTTCAACTCTGCAGAAGGCTTGACTCTGACCACGGCAATGAGGGGGTGAAGGGTACTCTGATGTTTTTGTTGTGCCTCATGATGTGCTGGGATCAAGCAGGTTTTGCAGGAGTCTGTGAGTCCCAGTGAGGGAAGGGCAGCGTGGCAGCAGATGAGTTAAAGGAACTCACGTGGAACTGGAAATTGCCCAAATGATCTAATTCCATTAAACTGGGACCTTGTGACAATGTTCTTAGGGGCATCGGGGATAAATGAAATGGATGGGCGCTGCGCAACAGCAGATCAATAATTGTCTCTGAAAAGTAAATACGGTCTCCAACCATGTTTGACAATAACTGGAAATGATTCTTTGGGAACCATCTATTTACTAAACCCAGTGCGACCTGTCAGAGCTCATTAGGGCTGGGTGGAAGGGCAGGGGGCTGTGCTATCACAACTAGACACAGTCTGCCAGGTTTGGCTGTAGCTTCCATGGTTAACACCACCCAGCAAAGCCCCCCGGATACTACTAGGAGACTTTTCTTTGGGGAGACCTTATTGCAGCCTTAAAGGGGGCTGAGAAGAAGGATGGGGACAGACTCGCTGGGTGGCGCTGTGAGGACAGGATCTCCCGTGGGCTCGCAGGGCCCCGCGTTCACCCAGGCATTGACCTCGGGCCCTTGGCCGCTGGGTGGCGCTGTGAGCGCGCGGATGGAGCCTCGCCCCGGCGCGAGGCGAGGGATAAATGGGATTTTTAAATTTTATTTTATTTTATTTTACTGGGGGGGGGAGGCGCTTGGGAGCGTTTATTGAGCGAACCCTTGGTCCTGGGCCTGCCAGAGCCCCGGCAAAGCTCAGCTGCTCTCCCAGACCTCCTCTCGGAGGAGTTGGGGGGGTGGAGAAGGCAAAAATCCCCAGATGTGTGCGATTCATTTCTCGGGAGCCACGCAATCTGCCAGTCATCCTTTACATCACTCGGTGCCTCGGGAAAAGCTGCTCAGAACCAATCTTTGTTACGCCACAGAACCAGGCTTGTGCTTTTGTGCCACTTGGAGAAAGCATCAAACAATTCCCTGCCTCCCCCCTTATGAAACTCGGCATACATAAATCAATTAGGAGAAGGTCTGAAACCTCTGACTTTGTAGAGCCAGACCAATCCAAGCTAAACCCTCCCCTTCCTTCCTCACTCTTCCACTTGTAAATAAATGAAAATAAAATCAAGAGGAAAAGGAAAGAAGTCTGAAATAACAGCCCAGGCACTGGAGAAGGGTTTTTTTGTCTTAACTATATGGTTATGCTCTAGAGATGCTGCGTCTCTAATGTGCCTTGAACAACATCAGAACAGGATAAACTATTATTATTATTACTATTTTATTATTATTAAACTAATGAAAGCCTGGCTTGAACAGAAATCACGTTGTTAGCAGTAACAACATATAGAAATGCAAAATCTGCCTTCCCACCCTCCCAGAATAGACCAGGAGATGCCAGTGAGCACTTGGATTTGCAGCACGATGCCCACCTTGGGAGAACAGTGTCCTGAATGCCACTGGCAAAGGGGAACCATCAACACCAGCCATGGAGGAGGTGGGTGAAGGTGGTTAAAGGATGATATAGAGACCCACAGAAAAGAAGCAATTAGGAACACCACTGGAAGGAGATGTATTGATCCTACAAAATCCAAAAGCCATGCTACATATTTTTTATTATCATATATTGACATTTTATATGTTTATTTAAGAAGCGTTATTACTTATAACTTGGGTGGGGTATATTTTCATCCAGTTACTCAAGTAATTAGATTCATAGCTACTCTTATGCTCTACCTTTCATGCTTCAGTGATCTTTATTCTCCAGTTCAATACATATTGAGCTGGGACAGCCGTCTTTCAACTTGGCTTGCCTAAAAGCCACACTAGCCCTTATCTCTAGATTATCTAATCTCAGGATAAAATGTAGGTCTTACTTAATTAGCTGCGATACAAGGTTTTCTCCTCCCATACTTCTGAGAGACCCAACCTTGCACCTTTGCGAACAGGCGTCCTCGTAACACTTTGCACTCCCTCTAGCTCCAGTCAGTTGCTGTCTTCTCTTTCCACAGGGAGTTTGTGGAGGTAAAATGAATGGACCTTCTGGACCTTTCCTATGGCTGAGCCCAGGATCACGTACCAAAACTGTTTCTTGGGGCTCTTGATGCTTTTATCAGCCCTTGTCCAGAGGAAGGAATTTGCCTTGTCCATGTGTGCATTTGGTTTTTGCAAAGCCCATCAGTGAGCTCATGATGAGGGTAGGATGGGCCAGAATTTAGAATTTATCCTGTGGTACTTTGCAGATAGATCCGTAATAAACTCATTCTCACTCTCTCTTATTTTAATTGAATCTTTTATAGTTCTTCCCAGCTTATAGTTTTTGAAATACCAGATTTTCATTGAGCAGCTATTGCAGGAATCAGAATTTGAAAGTGTCTTTGGCTAGATTCAGAGTCATACGTGTGATCTGGGAGTCATTGGAAGTAGCCCAGGGATTTTAGTGGGTTGTGGAAAAATAATCCTGCACTTGAATCTTAGCATCATTCTGTGTTTAAGGCTATTGGGGATGGGGAGGAATGCTGGGGGAGATATAAATGCTGGGTGTCCTTAAAATCAGCCTTCATTATCCATGTGTACTTAATGAACCAGTCAGTGAAGTTTTGCATGTATGCTTCTGAAACTCCATTTTTAATTTTACTTTTTTTTTTGGTCTGGAGTATCTTTCTTGTGCCCTTGACAGGAATAGACTGCACAGGAGGTTCTGAACCAGCAGCCAAAATAGGGGCTCACATGTTTTTGTAAGGTTAGTTATACATCTGTTTTGGGTAAAACGAAAGGGACTGGAATTTGACCTATGGTGTTAGGCTCTTTGTGTGATTTGTTTGGGCTGTGCTTATAAATTGTTTGGTTTTGTTTATGTTCATCTGTGTAAATTCTGAAAGGAAAAGTCACCTGAACCAAACAGTCTACTTCTCTGCTTTCCGTCTGCTGGATAAAACCTGAAAATAAGAGAGGGGGGGAAAAAAACCTATGTGATCATGGCCATGACGGAGACAAAAGCTCTCCAATTCCGGGTATGGAAAGTTTTTCTTATTCCTTGTAGTGATGGGCTAGTCTCCAAAAACCCGTGAAGTGTTCAGTTTGAATAAACAATCAAAGATCTGGATGTTTATCTGAGGCTTTTCTTAGAGCCCTTTGGGGTGGAAATGGGTTTGGGCAGCTTGGGAGAATGAGCTCTTTGTACTCTCTGCATTTGGTGTGGTCAGGAGTACCACAGGCATAGCCTTTCTTCAAGTCATTGGCATTTCAGCTTCCTGCTCCGGTCCCACATCAAGGTGTGTGATACTGAAACAAAAGAAAGAGTCTTAAAGGGACACAGTGAGGATAGAAACTAGAAATACATATAAAATCTTTGTTACCGCTTTCCTTAAATCGCAAGGTCTGTCTTCAAAATCGTGTCTATGAAGGGACTCTACGCACAAGTGGATTTTTCCGTGTCTTGGAATAAGTGGGCAGTCGCCCTGGCACAGGGGACAAGCTGGCCAGGTCAGGGTCTCAGTGGCAGATGAGTCTTTGATTTTAATCTCCTTTTTTTTTTTTTTTTTTTTTTTCTCTTCCCCTGTTAGTGCAGTGTGGCTACATTGGACTTTTGCTCAGTTCTGTCTATTGATATCTTTAAAGCTAAAGGGAGTTTTGAGTATTTAACAAATGCATCAGGATATGTGTTTCAAGCTGGGATATTTGGGAAGATTCTTGTTTTACCCCAGATGCCTTGCAGACTCCTGTTTCCGTTTGCTCTTGGTCCAAAAGTCCCTTACAAATCCTGCTGCTTCCCCATGGGTTGGGTCACCTCAGCTGCAGAACATTGTAAGGGGGATCTTCACCTACTTCTGGTTTGACTACTCAAAAGTTGTGCTGCTGCTCTGAATCTCCAAGCTCCAGCTCTGAGCAGAGAGGTGAGTGATTCCGAGAGCTTGGCTGGCTGGCTGGCTGTGAAAAGCTGGATGATATAAGTTGTCTTTCACTCACGGGTGGAAAGCACCTTCCAGGTGGACAGGAAGAACTGTTGGCTAAGGTGCTACTGGAGGGTCGTGGAGCTGCTAAAGAAGGGTGAGCACCTCACAGGGCAGGTCATTAGATGCAGAAAGCTTTGGAGGAGTTCTGTAACCCACCCCAGTGCAGAGCAGCGTCTCTGAATTGTTTCTCATTAACGCAGTCCATGCCAGCAATCGTTATTTTCCCACGAAGGGCAGCTTCTGGGTATTAGGGGATGGCCTGTAATTTACATTTACAGCAGTGAACACCAGTCTGCCACTCCAGGCCAGAGTGCAGCCAGCCTGTCTGAAATCAGTTTGCAATATCAGGGAAAAATCTATTTGGCACTTGTTCATTACCCTTTTGAAGCCAGAGGAGATTATTCATTGTTTCCTTTACTGTCGTCTGTTTGGCTTAGGGGGAATGACTCAAGGAAGTTTTTCTCTCATTCCAAACAAACAGTCTGCTCACACACTGCTCGTCTGAGCTTCAGCTGGCCTCGGGAGTCTGCACATGTCAGGTGGTCCAACAGTGGCAATGATTCTCAGGGTCAAGCAGGAGAAGAAAGAGAAATATCATCTGGGAAGCCATGGCCATTGACAGCTTTTCATCTCTAACCTGTTACAAAGATCTGACTGAAAATTAGAACTGTTGTGCGGGGTACCGAAGTAGTACGCTGTTGTTACTTACCCTGGGTTACCCTCTAATTGGTAGAAAAAGATAGATTAACCTAGAGAACAGTTCAGAGCACCTTGGGCTGGATCCTGCTTCGTGGTCCTATGAAGGAGACACTGTGCTCCAGGAAATGTAGGGGGAAAAAAATGAAAATAGGTTACAGAATATTATAAATAGTTATTGACAAACCTCAGGCAGTTTCAGAAGCACAGACAAGTTAATTGCACTGTAACAGACTCCCCTGGGACCTGGATAAAGGTTTATTGGGGTGCTTGTTAAAATAAGAGGTCTTTGCAACCTGGGAATAATGAGGGTACATCTGCTTCTGTCCATAGGCAACAAGAGGTCTGTGGTACTGCTGGCACTGAAGGAAGGATTTGTTGCTCTGTGTGATCCCTTATGCATCTCGAGGTGCTAAAGGTTGTTGAGATTTTGGCAGTTCTAACTAATCAGATCACTAAAAGATCTGGATAAATATGGATATAGATATATAGTCAAATGTATGAATAGTTCTGGAGTGGTGTGTGAGATGATACCATATCTGAAGGCACCCTGAAAGATCTGTTTCTTGAGAAGCAGTCCCTATCTGATCCTTTTAATATTAAAAATACTTGGTCTTTTTTATCAGCCCTGTGGTATTAGGATTCCATAAGTTACCTGTTCCACAACTTACAGATTAAAAGCCTTCTGCACTTGAGGGTCATGTAGTGTAATCAATAAGATGTCCACTTTTAGACTGCTGGATTGCCTGGTTCTAGAGGTGTTTAGAAATGTCTAAAAGAAAATTAGTGAAATCCAAATAGCTTTCATTCTGCAGCATTAAAAGTTTTCACATGTTATTTTAAAGTGTAAAATACATTTCTAATGATGATTTTAAAAAGCAATTCATGGATGTTTCATAGAATAATGGAAAATAGGCTTGGAAGAAGTATCAAGAGGTAGAATCAGCTTTATCTCTATTGTTCCTGACAGATGTTTGTCTAAAATCCCGATGAAAACCTCCAACTGGAGATCCCACAATGTCTCTAGGCAATCTATTTTAAGGCTTAACTGTTCCTACTGTTAGGAAGTTTCCACTGTTGCCTAATCTCACTTGCTGAAGTGGAAGTACCTTACTACTTACCTGCCAAAGCGCATGGTAGGATAGATTATTCCCCTCATCTTTGCAAAGGTCTTTCTTTCTCCCTTAAGAGTATAAAGTACTTTTAAAAAAAATGAATTATGAGTACTTGATGTGCATGTGCATGTTCCTGTTGGATACATCTGCTACAAGAACTGCCGTGCATTTACTTCAGTTATGTTATCCCAAATGCTTGGCTTTGTACCTCCTCTATTTTTTGCGGTGTTGCTGTTTTCACTCTCTGCACAAACCGACCCACAGTCAGTTTCTGCAGTGATTTTGCTCATGGTTCCAATCTAAACTGCCATAATACCATATTCCCAGGACGTCAATAAATCTGATGTATTTTGACTATTTATCTTGCAGGCAATAAATATCTGTTTACAAAGTGTGTTTCGTGAATTCACTTAAATTACATTTGGGCTGCCACAATCCTGGGGAAAAAAAAGAGGTGCTAAAGGTTTGATGCGGGAGAACATTGCATTTAACTTCAGGGGAGAACTAAACTTGTGATTCTGTCATCAAAGGTGAAACAGCAAAGCCCTATTTCGTGCTAACGTTAAACCATTTATTCTTATTTAGCTGTCATTTTTATTACAGGCATTCAGTCGATGCTCATGACAAAAAAGTTCAGACATGCTTCAAAATGAATTTGTTGCATACCTAGTGTAGAAAACTATACTTTATGGATGGTAGCTGGAGGTGGCTTGTAGTTTACCAGTGATTATAATTTTTTTTTAAATATATAAAACTGATATTCAGAGCTGATAGCATCACTTTTTATTGGCACATACTCTCATCTCTCTTTCTTTGTGGTTATGGGCACGCGGATGAACTCAGACCTGGTGCTTAGTATCTTGGTGGGCCCAAACAGCTCTTCATTTACACCTGAGTCTCTCAGACTGCTATTTATGCAAGTATTTTTAGAAAAATATTAAGTTATAATTGGGAGTATTCTTTTGTGAAGATGACATAGTGAAGAGCAAGTTCTTACTGCTTGATAATGTAGCATTTCCTCTAAGGAAAGGATAATTCTTTAATTCAGGTAAATAGGACTCAGTCAAGTGAATGACACACTTGTATGAAGCCATATTTCTGAACCTTTCTGAAGTCTCAGCCTAAACACCACCCTCTCTTGCAGTCACCTATAATAACAAAGATCATTACTCTTCACAGGTATTCTTAAACCTAACCTGCTTCGATCCTTTTGAATCTAACCCCTAAGATTCTGTTGGCAGACACCACTTAGCTTTCTTTACTAGACTGCCAACTGCAGCCCTCCCGTTTCCTCAGCTGTGCAAGTGCAGCAGCCTGCAGCTGTGTCCCTTGCCAAAGCAGTGAAAAGACAGTATCTGTGCTGTGGACTTGAGCTGTGGTCCTCGCTCACACTCTGGGAGGCCACTGCAGAAGGTCCCATCTTCCTGTTTTCCACTGGTTTCTGTGGCCATGATGAGAGAGTTGAGTTTTTTTCCACTGTACAAGTAACGTTAATGATAAATGTTAAATGTCTTAACTTCCCTTGGTCTTCATGGCAATAAGCGAATAAAATAAAAGCAAGTAATTTTACTGCATAGCAACAAAATGAGTGTCTGGGCTTTTGAATGCTACTCCTACGCAGCTCTGCCAACCATCCGGCCTGTGATGATCAGCTGCTACACTCAGATGATTTTTAAACCATAGACTTACACTTTGAGCACCCAGTGGCACTGTATTATTTCAAACTTTATAGGCAAAATGATTGGATTGAAGTGGGAAGATGTGGTTTAGCCACTGCTCAGAATGCCTCTGCTAGCTCAGAAATACGAGTTGATATCTGCAGCCTGCAAAGATTTTATATTTAAAAGCTGAAGTGAATGGTGTGTGATCAAAGCCTGGGTAGTGCTGAGGTTATAGAAATGTGTGTTTAATACATAAATCAACATTTCTTGTGTTTAAACATGAAATCTGAACTTCAAGCAGAATCTAAAGCAAAACTCTGAGGAGGTGCTGAGCAGTTCATGCAGTGTGGTGCATGGTCCAGCTCATGAACTTCTCTGAGGGCGGCTGTTTAGGCAGCACACCATACCCGACTAGACAAATGCTTCCTGCCTTGCTCGCTGTCTAAGGTCCCTGCTGCCGCCAAAATGTCTGCAAGATCAGACAAAATGAGTCTGGGGGGTTTGAGCTGGTTCACTTAGGGTTGTCCAGGCTGGATTTGGATGAGGAGAGAGGGTTTTGCTCTGATGATTAAGACTTGTGTGTCTGTCCTAGAATAAACATATTTGGTAATTTTTTCCTTTGTCTTGCACATTCCTCTTCTTTTAAATTCTCTGCTTCCTGACAATAACGGTTGAAAAGACAGCCTGCAGAGTTTATAGTGGAAGATGGATGCTCAAGTGCAGAGGAGGAGAGCTGTACATGGAAGAACCTTTCCCTTCTGTTTGTGGCTCACATACTGGTTTTCTCTCTGAGCAGGTTTCTTGTCAGCTTCTCAAGAAGAGCAGCTGAGGATGGATCTCATCCGAAACCCTCTGGAGCAAGTGAGAGGTTTACCAGTGATTTCAGTGGAAGATCAATCATGCCCTGCAGTTTATTACGCATCTGCAATGCCAGAGTGGTGGGCGTCAGCTGAGCATCGTGGCTTCTCTTTGGATACACGTGGAAAGTGCCAGATCTTGTCCAACCAGCTTGAGTGAATAGGTGAGGCTGATACAGACAATGAAGCCGGGAGGTTCAGTGACACACCTCAGGTTACAAAGCAGAACAGTAAAGCTGAGAAATGTAGGATGCCCAACACATACTGAAGATCCTGCTTACCAGATAATATCCTTAGGACTCATCGCTGTACCCTTGTTCCTCTCAATTTGCTGCAGTTCTGGCATCGACTGTGGGAATTTCAGTGTGCAACTACATCTAAACTATGTAGGATATAAATCAGTCTGCTCTGTGCTTTCCAGGTTCTATCCCAGTAATGGGATCGCATTACTTCAACAGTTCTAAAGTAATAGCAATAAAGTAATGAATACCAGAAGGATATCTGCTCCAAGTATTCAGAAGTGAGATTCTTCCACTTCATCCCCAACATCAGGCCATCCTACTCTGCAAGGGTCGGGTGCCTTCCCGTGAGATGCAGGTGTAACCAGGTTGAGATTCTCACTTGTATCATAGTGAATTATTATTTCTTTTTTTTTTTTGAGCAAGAGGAAGAAGAGCAAAAGTAATACAAAATTTGGACAGCCTCGTGTTATTTGGGTGAAGGAGAAATAAGTGTCTGAGGGTCTCTGTGAGCTGCCTCTGTTTGGGGGCCTTTCACTGAGGACATATTCAGGAAAAACTGCCTCATAAAACTCTTAGGCAAATCATAGCTATAAATCATAGGCAGCAAAACAATTTCCCCCAAGCCAATGGCAAATCGTTGCTATATCTTGAGCGTAAATTACTAACAATCAGCAACACACCTAGGAAATGGAGCAAGTCTACAGTATATTTACGATTTATCAGAGGTGAATATACTTTTGACAGAATTTAAGATCTCCAGAAAAACATAAAGAAATAGGTTTGTTCCTCAGGTTGTACTTAGCTCCCTTTCCTGGGGACCTTCCAGCTGGTGCAGAAGCTGCTCAGTGCTACTTTTTTTTTATTGCCCATTCCCAAGTCTGAGGTAGTTTGGGGGTCGGTTTTTTTTCTCTTTCATCAAGGGACATAATCTGTTAGACAAGATAATGAAATGCGTATGGGCTACATTCTGATCTTATTGACAGAGTCTGCAGTAAATCTGAACTCGCTGCAGTGACTGTAAGGGAGTCACTCCAGATTTATGGTATTATAAATGGGATCAGAATTTGACTTGTATAAATGAATACTAAAGAGGGAAAAGAACTGTTCGTGCTCCCACTTCCAGCCCCTGGCAGAGGCTAACTCAACTTCCTTAGCCACCTTCATTGAACAGGAAGAGCTTCAGTCACCACTGATCTTTAGGAAGGGTTGCAGATGGTTTTAGAGCTTTCAGAGAACCAGTCATAATTATTAATTAATAGTAGTATTAATTTAAAATGCTGGATGTGTTAGCGCCAGGAAGTTTAAAGTTGTTCTGATTATGTATGTGTTTGTTTCTGCAGTCACTTTTGATAAAACTAAAGATCGCTTCTGTGCTTCAAACACCTTTATTCCTTCTTAAATTATCCTTTCTTTTCCTCTCAATATTCTTGTGAGAGGCACACTCCTTAACCACATGATTTGGGTACATTTTATTATGCAAGAAATGTGTAATTTTTGACAATAGTGATGAGCCGAATGTGCTGCTCAAGATTTCATACCACTCTGTTGCCTTGATTTCTCCAAAAAAGTCCAGACTTTTACGTGAAGCTTCCCCTGGGATTGGCCAAGTGCTGGATATACAGCATTGGAAAAGTGCTGAGTTGTTTCATGCTTAAGGTTACCTCTTCCCTATGGAGAGCAATATTGTTGTTTCCTTTCCTCTAGCAGGGTGGAGAGCCAGAAGAATGAGTTTAACATGCATTTTTGGTAAACATTTTTCTGAAAAGGAATTTTCTTTTAGACTGTGGTAAGTCAGTCTCCACAACCGCTCAGGTATGACCAGCAAATGAGTCATTCTGAAGACTGGGGATTGTGGTTGAAGACCTTTATTTATTATTTTTTTTCTCCCCAACCTGTGACTACAGGAACNGCCAGATTTATCTCAGCTAACACGGAGTTGAAAGATGGGTGTTTTTCTAGAACTCTGAGCTAAGTGTCTTCACTATTTTTGAGGACAATTGTTTTTCTGTCCTGACAAAGGAGGGATCCTGCAGTAGATACAGTCAGTGCCTTATTTCAGTGTCAGTTACCTGCAGTGACTCCACAGTCCATTCCCGTAGGAGAAGTGCAGTTACCTCATGTACCTCTCCAAGACTGTTTACAAGACTCCTCTTTGGCCCCTAGGACTTCTGTCTAGGATTCCAAAGCAATGTGAGCCATGAGAGACTTAAAGAACATTGCAAAATTGAAAGTACTGAAGTGTGGGGAAAAATGTCGCTACCACGTTGGAGGTGTCTTTACATACAGTCAGATACACCTTTAAGTATTCTTGCACTAAGAGTAAGAAATCCATTTTTAAATTAAACCAGTAACAGGAAGACTGGCCCTTTGTTGAAAGCTGTGAAGCGATTTAGTAAATAAATTCACCAATCCAAAAAACCTTTTCCGAGTTCAGATTCCAGTCTTTATTCTACTTGTCACTGTACTTTAATGTATTTTATTAGAGTGGCAGGACAGTCAGCCTCTGATGTCGTGTAAGGCAGTAATATGGCCAGTAGCTGTTCTGTAGCTTTAATGCACCATGTGAACATTGGAGGAGTTTTCACCTATTTATTTTTTAAAGCATTTAATCATTTTCTAGAAAAGTAATAGTGGTATATTTTATATTAGCAAAGAAACTGAGTAGTTGAGGAAAAAAAAACCCCAGCTGTCAAGTCCAATGTACTTTAAAATGTAACTTTTAATTCTTATCTTTACCGGATTCTTCAAACTCTCTTTGGTATCAGTGTGATTTTTGATAACTGACCCCGAAGGGTCATTTTCAGTGTATCGGTGCACGTGATGAAAAGCTGGTATTAGATACATAACTTCAGTTCTGAACTTGGTGGCTTGGGTCCATCTGGTGCCATACTCAGGTACCTCCGGGTTTGTTCATTCTTTGGTCTTGCTTTCAAATTGATACACAGCTTTTTGGTGTGTCACACCAAAGGTAGGCGGTATTTCTTTTAAAGCTTCTTTTACACAAAGGACAACTCATGCTAATTTTCCTCAGAGAAAAACTTCGTGGAGTCCTAGAAGTGTGATTCTGTCACCTCAGAGACTATGAAATCAGCGCATCTTTTTGTCAGGGATTTGAAGTTTTGGATATTTCTCATACTTGATGTTTATGGAAATTCTATTCCACATACATGTGGAACACCAGCAAATCTAAGTAGTGATGTACTAAATGTTTCCGTGACAGCCTGTATTTGGAGATGCCAGAAGATTTTTCAAGAAATAAATATTAAAATCATATAGGACTCCTCAGTTAGTTGCAAAACACATCTGGCTCGGTGGTACTATACTTGTTAAGAAAAATAATACAGTGTTTCTTGGACTTTGCTCATAGCTACTTTGCCCACCTTCTCTCGGGTAGCGAGGCTGCCATCGTTTAAGGCAGCAAGTTGTAGGAGAGAGACAAGAGTTGCCTGTTCAAGAAGCACTCTGGACAAAATAGGATCTAGTACAAACCGTTTATTTGTGAGAAGTCAGCCAACCACAGATCACAAAATCAAACTGCTACCCGGCTTCCCAGAAGTTCCCCAGTATCTAAATCCTGAATATCTGTTGCTGAGATGAGAGGCTGGATGACAACTTTCAGGTAGAAGAGCAGGGGCAACAAGTGTTACTCTCAAAGACGAGGTTATTTGTAGAAGCTGTTGGGAAGGGTTTGCGCTGATCTCTAGAAAGATTTTGCTGTTGGAAGTTGTGATGTGTTCTCTTGAATGATCAGATGCAGACAGGAAGGAATAATTGTACTGAACTGAATAATTAGCGTTATCCATCAACTCTGATATCAAGGCTGTGTAGTTAGAAGGGCCACGTACATGGACCTTACAAGCATTTTTCTACCTTCTTGTATATCCTGGTAATCAGGGATGAAAGGTGATGATCCCAAGGTGGCAGTTGGAATTACCAACTTTTGGAAAGAAATCAGATGCAAGACACCCTCCTCTACTTGTCCCTCTCCTGCTGCCCCACCCTCATTGTAATTAGCTTAGTTGGTTTTCCTGGGCTTTTTTGGTTTGTATTTTTGTTTTCCCCCTTTTTTTTTTTTGAGTATTATTTGGAGTTGCCAGTGGGGTTAATTCCTTGGCTGTTCTGTCAAATGCTAGGTTCTAGTACAGATATTTGTGTATATATGAACAACTGTTTTTTAATAACCTGCCAAGAAGCTATAATCTTCCATTGCAATCCCCCGGGATTTAATTAGAATGGTTTTCCACAGCCTGACATGTTTATGGGGCATAGGTAAAGAGACAGTTCATAAAGCTGTCAATTTTCTGAGAAATTAAAGAAAAATTGGGCTGCTTAGTGCCTTGGCAATTCCATGCTGCTGATAGTAGCATTGCAAACAATGAAATCAAAGGCAATGTAACAAGATACTGATGCATTAGAGATGGGGAGGGTTTAAAATTATATACAAAGGCATTTGTCAATTTGAATTTGAATGCGTAAGAGGAGAAATATGGAAAACAGAATATGAACTCCAATAGCTGCACATCAGACTGCTCAGGTTTAAACAGTGCAAAGCTGAACAATAGCCTCTTCGTTGCTTTACAGTAGCTGGAACTTTCTCTCTTAGGGCAAGTGGGAAGGGATGGAAACTGAGAGGAAATAAGGCTGGACTATGAGAACACTGGCTACTGATGTCTGTCTTCTTGCTGAGTGGAGTCTCAGGATGCTTGGTCATGTAACAAAAGGGTATGAGTAGTTCTTAGAGGTACAGTTCACAGTATTTCCTCGTGGTTGATGCAGCGCATGTCTCTTTGAGACTGTTACACGCTGATGGGTGAAAACAATCCAGTCGCCAAATTCTGCCCATTTTGCTTTTAAAAACTTTTCAGTCAAGCTATTTGGCTCTCTCTGGCTACCTTCTTTAATGTAAAAGAGCAGCTGCTTCCTCTTCTTTACAACTCTCAAGTACGATCGTTTCTAAAAAAGGATGTAGAATTATCTGTGCCTCTCGTGCAAATAATCCAGCTTCTCAGTGGAGTTGAATTGATCCTAAGAGCAGTGAGCAATGAGAGTCCAGAACGTGGTTGTGGAGGAAGCCCTGCAGTGGGTTTGGCATTTAAACAGAGTTCAGTAGGGATGGTTGTGCCTGTGTTCGGTATCGAGCGTGTAATTCTGTATCACATCTTACATTAATATTACTGAATATACACTCAGAGGCTTGTATCGTCTTTATCATTCAGCTTGAGCAGCTTTTGTCCAATTCTGGGAGTTACATTTTAGGAATAAACAGGGACAGGCTGGGAAGCGTTTAAGAGAAGATTAACAGATAAGACAAATAGAAAAGGTTCGTGATGTACAGCTCGCCAAGGAAAATCTGCAAAAGAAGTTGTTTCTCTTGTCTTGTAGAAGCAAGAAGTTTGCAGAGGCATAAAGTAGTTTTCTGAAGTATCAAGGGCTCATCTCCAGATTCAGTAAAGTCATGCCAGGAAGGAGTTTGCTTAATTATCAATAAAATTGACTGATATTAGGAGCAACTTTTCAGCTGTAGCTAAGTTAATCCCTGGACAAGCAGGTTCTGGTGTCTTTGCCAGTGGAGACTTAAGGTTAGACAAATTCTTGGTTGTATTTTCTACCTGCTGTGGTACAAAACAGAGAACTGTTCTAATTCGGATGTTTTGCATTGTATTATTTTTAGAACTGGAGAAATAAGAGGATATGTCCCAAAGTAATATATTGCCATGGCTTCAGTTAATCAAGGGAAAACCGTGTCAGGGTTACAATCAACAATTAACTTATCTTAATGAATATTTTTATTCCTTTTTTATTCTTTTGTTGCTTGAGTCTCCTCTCTGCCTGGCATTTTAAGTTCTAGTCATTACTCCTATATAATGTATTGTAGGAGCCATCAGATACAGAGTTTGTGTGATGTCTCTTATAACCGTAAAACACCTTAGGGAGAATACTTTCTAAGCCCAAAACTTCATATTTTTGCTTCTTGCAAGATTATTTAACTTCCTGTCTTTTTCTCATTTCTTCTTGGGTTCCTACCACACTTACTAGGTTGGTGGGGTTTATTTTCAAGCAACTATAAAATAGAAGTCACCAAGCCATTGGATCTAGAGGTTTTTTTATATTCCTACACATACACGATAAAAAAGGGAAAATAAAAGTTTATGAGCAGAGAGACTGAAGGAGAAGGGAGTGGAAGTCAAGGATAGTCTGTGCTATAGGTCAGCAAAGAACACAGAGATTGAGTGCAGATCAAAGAAAGTTAAAAATTATTTGACAGCATTTGATTTAGAACAGCCATGCTGAGAACTCTCCTGTAATAATTTATCCTACCTTTCACTTGTAGATTGCTGAGCTGTCTTAAAAGAATTCAGGGACTGTGGAATGCAGCCACTCTTTTCATTTATGATTTGAGAAGATGGGATGCAATGTAATGTGTCAACGTGTGATCAAGATGTCACCCTCTATCACGATGGCTCTAGATGATTTTCTACAAAAGGCTGTGAACTGAATATTCATGGAAAAGAAGCAGTTTCTCCTGTGCTTTATGAGGCTGATGGAAGAAAGCTTGGAGCAGAAGAATACTGTGTAGAATTGTGCTTCCTTCTGAGATTGTTTCCTTTGGTAGGCGCTGTCTTCCTTTACAAGTGCTTCTGCTGTGGTGGGGAGGTATAATCAAAATGAAACGCAATAGGCTGTGCTTAAGGTTAGTGTGATTCGGTATCTGGTATATCCTGTGTCTTAGAAGTTTGCTTCTGATCGGAAACATATGTTAGAAGAGTGATATTCCACTGAATGCAATCATGTTCTTCCTGAATTGGACTACATCATCCACATCTCCTTTTCTTCAGATGTATCTGATCCTCAATCTCTGGTTTGCCTTTAAGTTTTCATACGACTTTGTTACCAAGTCCTACACTCTTATTCCATTCCATTTAGAGACCAGACATGATTTATTAATACCACACATTGCTGCTAAATCTGCCTTGCTTTTTATTAGAGTGTTTTGTCTGTTTGCCTCCCTACCACGTCCTGTGTCTTACTTGCAGGACTTCCTCTGTTGCAAGCATCCATCTGTAGTGGTTTCAGTGACCTTCCACTTTAAAGCTTTACTAGATTTTGCAAAGTTTAAGTGATACGTATGTCTGAGCTACTCACTCTTTTACTAGATATATGATCCAGTCCCACTTACTCTAGGCATGGGCTTCACAAGATGGGATATGAAGGTAACCAACAGCAAGTGTCTAAAATACATAATCTTAGTCATTTTTTGGAGGGAGTAGAAGTCTTTAACGATATAAGGCCATGAAAAGGGAGATTCCTGTCAGAAATATGTAGAATCTAAAACTTGGATTTTTTAATCGAAGCTCTCCAGATTTCAATGGGACTTGTCAAACTATGTTAGTTTAAGCAGAGATGCAGCTTTCTCGTAGGCTTGTATAAGCCTGTCTGACCCATCCTCAGTTTTGCTGCTTTGAATTAAGACTTTGATTAAAGAGTTCATATTAAATTCAACACTTCAGTGAATTTTTGCTAGCTTTGTGGAAAAGTCTGTTGTGGCTTTTAATATCAGATATTCCTCCTAGTTCTAACTGAAGTCAGAGTGTATGCAAGGCGTGTATTTCCAAGATTATTAGAGCAAATGCTGTAACACTACAGCACAAGATCAAAGGATTAACCTGTTACAACGCGGGTTTTACCATCCATACTTTAAAAGTGACTTCAAACGCAATAGCCAATGGTAATATTTCTGGTTTTCTGATTTCTAACTTCTCAATTTCAATCTTCTTACTAATTATTTGCATAAAGGTTTGTTACATAGAAGCAAGGCCTCCCTTTTGGCCTTGCTTCAGCCTGCTAATGCAGAGTTCCCTTCAGTTCATTGCCCTCTGTATACCTGGTGTTGGGTGTTTCTTTGACCACCTCTTGTTGTACGATGCAGAATGTGGCTGCATCTTCAGAGCAATACTGAGCAGCACTTCAGGGAAGTTGTTCAAGTTGCTTATTGATGTGGGAGCCAGACTTGGGATGAAGTGTTTTGGTCAGGGTTCAGACCATGCACTAAGGACAGTCTAAGTGTATGTGGATAAGAGTGCCATTTTCCAAACACTGCATTTTAATGTGTGACTTATGATCCAGTAGACATGAAATTCAGAAGTCTGCTACACTCGCGGGCACTGTGATTTACTGCCTTGCACAGAATGTTTGCTTGTTGATCTGTTTCCCTAAATCCAAGTCAGAAGGAGAAGCTGAAGAAGTCACAGCAACTGTTACCTGGCTACTACGAGTGAGCCGTAGGAAGCCAGCCCTGGCAGTCACTCTTCTTCTTTTGCCATCTTTTTCAACTGGGCACCTTCTAATTCAACCGTTGTATGTTTGAATCGTTGCAGTCACACTCTTTCTAATGATGTAATTGCTTCAAGCAAGCTACAAGTTACCTTAAGGTTGTAGGTCGTGTTTTGGCTTGCATTGTCACTTGGAGCCTCTGGAATCTCCGGTCCTGATCCTGTGCATACTCCTGAAGTCATCTTTTGGTAGCTTGAGATCAGTACATCTGGCGGTCTTGAGTGTACAAATACAAACAGCTCCCGTATCATTTTTTTTGCTCTGGTCCCCTGCACAACACCTTGTTAACACGTTCAGCACTTGAGGAAAGGTTGGTGGCTAAGCAAGCCCAGAAACGAGACTTGTGGTTTGCCTGAAAATTGGGTCATATTCCTGGTCTTCTGTGCCGCAGGATGGACAAACAGTGTTCAGTGCAAGCAGTCACCCTGTTTTTGATGAAGGCTTAGAGGTTGAGATAATTGTGTGATTTTTAAATGTACTGTTCTGCTAAATGCAGCAAGGAAGGGTGTTATTTCATCGGCCGTACATAAATGTAGCTATCGGGGGCTCAAATGAATGAGATCAATTTTATACTCGACACTCGACTATGGCTGGAATGGTGGTGGCATGTCAACGGTGACAACAGCTCACGTGACTCAGATGAGGAAAGGATTTTAAGATCTAAAGCTGAAGGTTAGGTGTATTTGTGAAGGGGAATGCAATAAAAGAATACATTTTTTCAGTGCATCAGAGGAAGGGGCTCTAAACACCCTCTCCTGAGGAATTCAGCTGCATATCAGCGAAGGTAAAGTGGATATAAGAAAAATGCCATGTGTATGGAGAGCATTAGGAAAGGTCATATATTTCAAGAAAGAATATTGTTTACAAGGACTGTTAATAGGTTTCAAGGGAAATGTTAATTTTTTTTTCCTGGCTGAAATAGCTACTGTAAGTTTTTAATGGTTAATCATTCATTCTTGAATTTTTATATTAAGCATTTCATATTACTTTATTGACTTAACTTTTATGCTCTTCTTCATTTTGACAGTAAAGAATGACCAGGCAATACTCTTTGAAAATTGGAGACCATTTGCAGCTGCTCTCTGCTGAGGAAAGTGAATAATAGGGTGCCCTCAAGGAATTTCAAAGGTATCACTCAACAGAAACTTTTGTGTCTGAAGAAAACTAGATCATTTTATCATGGTAGGCATACTGATATGTTTGCTTTAATAAAATGCCATATTTCTGCCTTTAATCTCTTGTCAACCAGCTATTAAAACCCCAAAGTGTATGCGTGCAGCACATGTAAACACTTGTGGTTTCAAGTTTGCCACACAACATCCAAACAAAGCCTGTAATTGTCGTTTTGTGAACCATCTGTAACAAACTTACCGAGCAATGGCAATAAGGTTGTTTTCTCTCGCCTCCCCCCTCCCCAAGCCAACAAATCAATTCGATTTAATTCAATAATCCATGCAATTTTTAAAAAGTATTGTCTAAATCCTGCAGAGTTCTCTGAAGTGGCCGGATGAGGAAATACCGACAACTGCTTTCCATGTAAATAGCGATGAGCACCTGAAATAATAGCAGTGTTAGAAGATGATTACTTATGAGAATTGACGTTCTGTGCCTCAAGCCCCTGGAATTTTGCACCTGCACTGAGCAGTTCCCCTTGTCTTTCAGCGTGGCAATTCTCTGCTCTTAACTCACTCATCATTTCTTGCCTGTTAAGGCAAGGCTTGAATCAGTGCCCGCAGTAATAGAAGTTTTGCTTTTCAAGTAAAAGGCATTTCTTCTGACCCAGCTTTTGTGGTCCTTGCATCATATTCTTTCAGAAATTCCCCAGTCTTTGGGTGGATAAGGAGAACTGAATGACTTTGGGAATTGTTTCAAATACTAATAGAAGACTAAAAGATAATATATTCTGAATAACAGTTACACTGTTTATGAAAAAATAACATTAATGGTTCCTATCTGCATTATTTCCATCAATCCCCACGTGCTCAGCTATTTTACAAGATGGTCTAAATGAAAGAAGCCTGTTTGTTCATAAACCACTGCCCCAAAACCGCAACGACAGAGGCCGAGCTATCTAAGATTGTCAGCAGTCATCCAGCACCGCAGTGAACCACTAACGTTGGGACCTGGGGGTGGTTAAGAGGGAAGAACAGTGTCCCACACTACAGCCTGCTGCAGGAGAGACACGGCCACTTGTTGTGCGTGAACAAGCTGAGAGGGAAGATTGTGTTTCCCTGGAGTCCGATGTCAAGGGAGCTGTAGCTGCACTAAACCAACAGCTACGCTGGCAGCTACCTGTCTGTACCTGCTCTTTTCCCTTTTATATTAACTCTTCAGTGTTTCTCCTGATGGAACAGTGTTAAACTTTCTCATCTACTTGAGAGAGTCCAGGGGAGGGCTATGAGGATGATGAGGGGACTGGAACACCTGCCTTGTGAGGAAAGGTTGAGAGCCCTGGGGCTTTTTAGTCTGGAGAAGAGAAGACTGAGAGGGGATCTAATTAATGTGCATAAATATGAGGGCTGGGTGTCAAGAAGAAAGGGGCAACCTCTTTTCACTTGTGCCCTGCCATAGGACAAGGGGCAATGGATGCAAGCGAGAGCACAGGAAGTTCCACCTCAACATGAGGAGGAACTTCTTTCCTGTGAGGGTTCCAGAGCACTGGAACGGGCTTCCCAGAGAGGTTGTGGAGTCTCCTTCTCTGGAGACTTTCAAGACCCGTCTGGATGCGTTCCTGTGTGACCTGCCCTAGATTCTGTGGTTCGGCTTGGCAGGGGGTTGGACTCGATGATCTCCAGAGGTCCCTTCCAACCCCTCACATTCTATGATTTCTACTTCTGAGGAAGTTTTTCAGTATCTCTGCTAATTTCTGTGCCCTTTATCTGCTATTTTCTTTGAGGTGGAGTTAACATTAACAACATCAGTGTTAGAAGTAAAGAAACATAATAAATGTAAATAATTACTATCTCCATGTTGATATTCTTCCATAAATGCAACCTGCTTTCTGTTGTCATGTTTGCAGGTGGTGAATAATAAGATATTTTCATACAGCTGTCCAGATTTTTTTCCTGATACTGTTACAGTATCGTAGGTTTTATTTTTCTGGAGTAGCTACTTATACACGTGTGGCACTAAGTCATTTTTTTGTTCCTTTCAGAGAAAGCTTAAAGTGCCTTTCCTGTGTTGAATTTCAAATACACAGTTCCCTTGTTTTGCTGAGTCCTTTTAAATCTCCTGTTAATCTTGTTTAGCTTTGACTAGCTCACGTAGTCTTGCATGTTTTTCCACCCCACTATTACTTTACTTCCCTCTATCATATATTTCTTTTAATTAGTTTGGACCCATGTTCTATTTCTTCCTAAACTGAAAGCTTGTCTCTAATTTCTAAATTATGGGAAGACATTCCTGTAATCTATTACTTTGCTTCTTGAGTTTTATCAGAACTTTTTCCTTAGATGTGTTGTTTATCCAAATGTCTATTTTCTTATTTTCTGTTTAGTAAATGAATTTTTGACCCTGCTAAGCAATTTTAATGCATTAAAAAGTCCTAAATGTACATCACAGGATTTATGTTCAACTGCCTCTTTTAGAGATCTTCCTTGGGGTTTTGTGTCACCCCATTAACTGAATTACTCACATATCCACAACTGCCACTAGCACTTTTTCATTCTCATTTCATATAAAAAAATTGATAAAATGATTATTATAAGTTAACCATTGCCCAGTAGGACTAGGAAATTATTGAATGTGTTGATAACCAGAGCTTATTACCATGTGTGTACATTCAACTCATTTCCTTCTTAGAGTCTATGAACAGGCTTCTTATTTTTACTATGCTGTCTACCGAGAGTTTGTTAATATTTCTTAAGGTGCTAGTATCTTCTGACTACATTTTTACTAATGATTCAGTCAATTGTGGTACATTTTTCAACAACTTTTTAGTCACTTAAGAGCCTTTCCTTTGGTTTAGAACTGGATGTGTGGACACCTTGGGTTCTTTGAACCCTTCAGTTGAAACATCTCTCTAAAGTTTTGCTTAAATGTTGACTGTCTCTAACTTCTGATTTAAATGGGTTTTTTTCTTTTCAGTGTTTCCTGTTGTGACATAATCTTTGTCAACTTTTTCATACCGCTAAACTGCGGATCACCCACTCTGTGATACGTCTGCAAGGGACATGGCTCTGGAAGCCTAGGAGATCTCTTCAGTCCTTGATTCCTGGGGTCTCCAACATGAAACGTTTTTGTGTGGGCAGAACTATAGTGGGAATTTTCCTTGGACTGAGGCTCTAAGGTTAGTATTGTTCTTCACTTTCCGTGTGAAGTTATGGGATTTTTCTGTCTTTCCACTAATGTGATTGCTGGAAAAGGCTTGTTTATGGTAAAAGAAGGTGGTTCTTGCGTTCTTAAAATGGAGAAATACTTCTGGGAACCTCTTGTTTTCCTCTGTTATTTATGCTTAGTCTTTATGGCTGCATTTCCACCAGTAGACCTGGAGGTACTTCTGGGTCGTGAGACAAGATGTCCCGAAACAAGATGATCTCAGGCAATGTCCTAACCCCATATTTTTCTGAAGTCTGGCACAGAACAGCTTCCTTTGTGCAGCCCTGGTCAGCCTGCTGAGTTTCATGCTCAGGAAACTGAGGGATGCAGGCCAAAAGGAGCTCCTGTTGAGTGGTCCTGCCAGATGATCTGGCATGTTCTTGATGATTGAAGAATGCCCACCGCTAGAGATGGCTTTTGGTCATGCTCACATTCAATACGATTCAGTATGTAGTCATTAGATTTCTTTCACTGAATAAGTGTATGTGGATAAGAGTTACTGCTTAGTATCAAAAAGTGAGAATGGAAGACTGTGGTATACAATTGTGACTTAATTAGGAAATTATTCTTCTGTTATCACATTTTACCACAGCTGTAATCTATGCCAACCATTATATGTTTCTATTGAATTTAATACTGACAAATTGCTTTGCGTAGCCTGGATTTAATACTTAGAAAACATGATTGCAGGAAGACACTGCTTTGCTTTTCTGCATCTTGGAATGGGATTTTTTGGTCAATTCATTTGACTGTGACAGGAAGTCTGAGAGACAACTGATGAACCATAGCAGTTCCCAGAAGAGTGCAGGATTCTGCCTTTAAAAACTGACTTTGATACTCATGAACGTCATTTTTTAGTGTTCTCAAAATATGCATTAAATAAGTCTGGAATTACATATTCTTTGCTGCATAGAGTCAGACAACAAGCAGACAGGCAGTAATAATTAGGATGGAGCTACAACAAAAACTGACCAGGGAGACAATCTTGTTTCATGGCTGTTCTTAGGGTTAGACATTCTTTTTCATTATTGGTAATGGAAAGTAAACTGTTTAAAGCTGCCTTATGTGCACGTGTCTGGTTTAGAGCAGAGCAGAGCTCAGCCCAGATAGGGGAAAACAGAAATCTGAAACGTGATGTGAGTTTTGGCTGTGATAAGAGCATGCATTTTGCAAAGTATTTGGAGCAGCTCCACTCACCTCGTGCTGGAGCATGTCCAAAGGGCAACAAAGCTGGTTGAGGGGTCTTGAGCACAAGTCTTATGAGGAGCAGCTGAGGGACCTGGGGTTGTTCAGCCTGGAGAAAAGGAGGCTCAGGGGAGACCCTCTCACTCTTACTGACTCCCTGAAAGGAGGTTAGAGTGAGGTGGAGGTTGGTCTCTTCTCCTAAGGAACAAGTGATAGGACAAGAGGAAATGGCATCAGGTTGTGCCAGCAGAGTTTAGGCTGGACATGAGGAACAATTTCTTTCCCAAAAGGGTTGTCAAGCCCTGGCCCAGGCTGCCCAGGGCAGTGGTGGAGTCCCCATCCCTGGAGGGGTTTCAAAGCTGTGGAGATGTGGTGCTGAGGGACATGGGTTAGTGGTGCCCTGGCAGTGCTGGGGGAACGGTTGGTCTTGATGATCTTAATGGTCTCTCCCAACGCGAAACGACTCTATGCTTGTATAAAAAGAGCACATTTTGTAGCTTTTGCTCATTTTGAGTCACCTCAACGTGGCAGGCAAAATATTTATGCAAATAAAAGCACACTAAATATTTTGTGCCAATCTGTAGGACATGCTGGCAGAACAGGCTCTGCCATCAGTCTGCCAGTCACCTTTTCGTGCTTATTTAGGTAAATGGCATGTCTGCTTTCTCTGCAGTTTGTGAACACTTCACAACAGGGGCTATCTCTAGCAACCTCCATCTCCAGGACAAAGGGCAGGGAAGCCCAGATTGCAGCTTTGTCCTCTGGAAGCAGTTTTCAAAATGCCTTTGTGGCAACTCTACAGATCTGAGTTTCAGTGCCAAGAATCAAAGATAAAAAAGAATGTTGCAGTCTTATCGTAGTCCTGTTTCTGTCCAGGCTTTGCTAACACATGCCTGTAGTTGGAAAGCAGGGGGTTCTGTGGTTGGGATAGAACAGGAATGTTTCTGGAGGTACGGACAGAATTACAAAAGCTGAACTTTTTATCTTCCTCTTGCTCAAACTGAAAACTTAAAAGACTTCAAACTACTTGTGAGGCATCATGGGCATGGTTTTTGGGATGACCAGAGGGATGTCCTCTTTCGTTTTGATTAGCTAAGATGGTCTTCATTCCTCCTCCTTGCCGAAATTGTAGTGGAACACGGGAGTCCAGGAAGGGGCTAAAATCTCAGGGTGGCAACTGGTGCACCAATGTGGAATCAAGGAGTTTGTACATGTCAGGTGCCGACAATCCCAGCGCACGAGATTCCTTAGAGAATAAAATATTTCAGAGGCCTTCTTCTGTCAGTGTTCTTCGGGTCTTCCTGCAGGGTAGGGACTTAACATGCAGGGTGAGACAGAGCTGTGTGTATTTGGTACCCTGAAACTCTTCTCTGTGCCCACATGGAATCATCCCAAGGAGCTCTTCATCAGTACCTGGGTCTTCCTGCTCTGCTGAGGACTATCTTTACAGGATCTGCTGGCAGCTGCCATTGAAGATAGAGTTGTTTCTTTTGATATTGGTGGTTTCATGTCAAGTAAACAAGTGTAAAATCTCATGTAGGTGGAAGGGTTTATCTTAAAATACAGCTTTGGAAGTCTCAGAAGGAAAAATCAAAGCCCGGGTGAAAAAGGAGGCTTCCATCTCATGGGAAGTATTGCTGCGTATTCTGATATTAGGTCTCTGCTCAATGCTTTCATAGATTCAAGAAATCAGCAACAAAAAACCTCCCACTCTCTAAATGACAACTTGCAAGCATGGTGTGTGCAAGATGGCTGTGATAAGATCTACCTCCAATTCCTGTTTCACTTGGGCTTTTCTTTTTGTTCGCAGAGACCGGCAGGGTGAGACGACAGCTTTTTCTGATGGCCCTGCTAATAGTTCTCCCCAACAAGGAAAGGAGAAGGGAATAATTCTTTGCAATCATATTGACTTCTGCTGTGATCTTGGGTAAGTCACTGGACTGTTGTGTGCTCAGCTTCCTCAAGAAGAGAACAATACGATTTCTGTGCCTTGCACAGGTGTTATGACTGTTGGGGTGAATAATGGATATTTTGTTTTTCAGTGTGTTGAACCAGCACAGAATGTTTTTAGTTCTCTTTTTTTAAAAAGACAGAAGAGTGTTTCCAATCAGTCAGCGCGCTCTGACCCAGTATATACTGAGTTGTCCCATTATGCTTGATGTTGCCTTTTTTTTAATAAAGAAGAAATCTTTTATTTTTTGAAATTTTAGTTCAATTTTTAAATGAAAGCTGCCCTTCTGGGAAGAACAATTTTCATTAGAAAATGTTGAAGCCAAATGTTTTTTACATTTCAGACAGTGAAACTCATAGCATTTCTGAAATAGCTCTGTCAGAAAAAAAAACAACTACTATTTGACATGTTCAATTACCTCCTGCTCCACCCCTCCATATTTTTTTCAGCTGAACCTCAGTGTGTGAGTTTATTATAACAGTAAAATTCTTTGAAAGATGTAGTATCCAACTTACAGACCAAGGTGCATAAAAGAAAGCTGAGGTGACTTTAAAGTACCTTTGCAGCCTTTGGACTCCAGTCTGATTTATAGATATTTGTATTTATGTGTCCCCTCTCCTGGGGCTTCCCAGGGAGTCACAGGAGTGACTAAATTTCTTCCAGGGCTGAAACTTTTTACTAGAGTCCTGGCCTCAGTGCATGTTATTATCCCAATGTGTATATAGGGCACCTCAGAAGGCAGCTGTAGAGCCCTGTGACCATGATATTTAGTTGTGGGCTTGCAGGGGCTGCCTGTGCTGTCCCGGAGCTCAGGTCATCACCTTCCCCATCCCCAGCAGTGCCTGCACCACCGGCTTTCCTAAAAGCCTCCAGATGCCTTCATTTGGAGTTAGGGTTAGGCTGCAGTCAGCTATTGGGACAAAAATCCCTATTTCTTGATCAAGGCATGAATGCTAATAAAGGCTGGTGGTTTGCCTTAGCGCTTGCATGATTTTCTGAATGCTTTGAGAACAGCTTTTTCAAATTCAAAATGCAAATTCGTATGGAGGAATAAACATGCTTAACTTCATCAGATCTTTAAGAAAACCAAAATCTCCTTCAGCAATTCATCTACTCCTTTTATTCCTGAAAAGGGACTGAAGACATATTTTTTTATGTTAACTAGCTACCTGCTGAAACTTGTTTTAACGGGACAGAAAGCAAACCTCCCTTTTGGTGAACAATTCTGTGATTGCACATTTAATACTGAAGTACAGTTTAGCAATAAGAAAAAACCCCCAGACTGCTTAAAACATAATTATTAACCTAACAAAGCAAGGCAAGAACAGCATCCAAAGAATTCATGTTTGAAGTAACAGATAATCCTGTAATTGCTACTTCTTGGTAAAATTTTGAGTATGTGAGAAGGAGCCTTTATTTTAAAATGGCACATTCACATCAAAGATGCTTTCCTTGTCTTTTATACAGTAGCTTTCTTTCAAGTAAAGAAACACCCACACAGAAAGGGGGGGAAAAAACGGTTCTATTGTGCTCTAAAGTCAGTTCATTTCTGTTCGAAAGTAAATGCTGGTTTTTGGCAGCTCACAGATGGAAATGTGTTTAACACTGTGAAGGTGAATTGCTGCTACAGCAAGGACTGGAAGTGGATGTCAGCACGAGGGAATTATTGTCTGGTTTTTGTGAGTGGTTCTTTGCTGAAGGATTTTGGACTAGCCGTTGCCAGAGCTTAGAGCAGCGTTTGTTTCCTTCGGTTGCTGATCTTCATAAAAGCATCACGCAAAGCGCGGATGGGAGCAGATTGCAGGTTTCCATGTTCAGACTGGAATCCTGACTCCCACGTGCACACAGGCTGTTAGAGCAGGCTGAAGAGCTTTCCTAAGAGCAGTGACTTCGCTATTTGGAGCTCATAGAGAGGTAGAGGATGTCATGAAGAAGCAGCGGCTGCTATGAGGACTTTTCTCCCATTGCGACTAGCCAAGACCCGTACCACAACTAATATCTTAGAAATTAGGAAGGTGTGTTTTAATTGAAAACAATCTACCAACACATGCGATAGAATAGAAGAAGGCTTATCTATATGATTTTTAATTCTCCTGTATAATTTCACTGCAGGATATGCAACTGCCTTTCATCTCTTCAGAATTTTACAAAACATACAGAATCATTCAGGTTGGAAAAGACCTCTAATTTAGATAAATGCTCCGTTTAACTGAATTTCCTTAGGACTTTAAGTGGTTAGCAGGAGCTGGTGGAGATTTGGTGTAAACTGATTCAGAAATGTTCTTGCTTTTAACGTACGTTTCATTGCTGTCTCTGCTGAGGAGCCTTTTCTGAATTCTTGAGGAGGTCTGGCAGAGCTGTGGCACTGCCCTCCCTTCTTGCAGTTGATGTTGAATATAAATCTCTTGTATACAAGTGCCTGTTTCTTCTATTGCCCATCTTCTTTGGTTTTGCAACTTCAAGATTGTCATGGCACGTATTGCCTCTTGTTTAATGCATATCACTGCACGACCAGGTTGAAACATATTTCCAGAATATCCTTTTCTTTACTGTTTTCCAGAAAAGAGGGACCAGTGAGCTTCCCATGGGCAGCTTCTCTTGCAGCACCACCAAGTGATTGGAAGCAGGAGCTGCTCAGAGGCGATGGAGACACGGGAGCTGAACACAAAAGCCTCTTCTAGCAAATCACAGGCCACAGCAAGCTGCAAAACCTTCAAGGACAGTAAGTAACTAAAAACCCCAGTTTTCTGTGTACCTCTGATCGGGATGTAAGGATGCTCTAGGAATGGGCTTTAAAAGCCAGTGATGTAACTGGCATAGCTCATCCTGTTAAAATCAAGAGGAGTTTTATCATGGGTTTATAATGGCAGTGGAGCTCAGCCAGAGCTGGGGGCTATAGCACAGAATCCTACTAAACAGTGAATCAGAAGACCAGTATTTCTTAATGATGGTTTTCTTGTGGTTATAAACCTTGTTACCAGCAAGTGAGGCTCTTTCTGAACTGGAGTTTGTCCTTTGAGCCAGATTTCTGCAGCGTCCTTCCCAAGCTGCTCCCGCTGTCACGTGTGCTGTCCTAGTGCACTGCTGGGTGGACAGCAAAAGCCTTTTTCGAGGAAAGGTGCATGCTTGTGAAAATTTGTGTGACTCCATGCTTCAAACACACAATCCTCTTGTCATAGATATCAGCATGAGGGAAACACAGGGATTTAGAAATGGAACCGAAAGAAGTATTTCTTTCACTGTAAAAAGTGACCTTGGAAATGTGCATATAATTAACCAGCATCTGCCAAGAAGTTATTCTACAAACAGAAAACTAAAGAGCTTGCAGAAAAGTACTTTTTTCTTTCTGAAAGGAATGGCTGGATGCCCGCATGAATACTATATCTCCACCAAAAATGTGGGATTTTTAAAACCTCTTATCAGATATACCAAGATGAAATTAGTCTGGAGTAAAAATGCTGTTGAGAGCCAAGGAGAATTGGGAATAAAACTCCACAGTTGCAAATGCTAGTTCAGTTCACTTCACGTGAGCCTACTGAGAAAGAGCAGCACCCTTGTCCCTCTGAAATGTTTTCATAATGCTTCCAGTATCCAGCTCTGAGTGAGAGAGGGCTGTGGACATTTTCTGATGGTGGGTCTGAGGGATCAGAGCTTGTCCTGGAGCAACTAACCCAGAGCTTTGGGCGATAGTAGCACTGCCCTTAGAGAGAGCCTCAGAAGGCTCAGAATGTTCCTAAAGGTGAAACTATATTGTTGTTTACACAACCAAAAGGACTTACCTTATGTACATAGCTTACTTTTCTTCCCTTCAAATGTTATACGTTGTCCTTAATCTGTTTCTCAGGAAAGGGAGGAGGAAATCTCCCGCATTTATTGAATCACTGAATGGGATAACATTCTGAGGGATGCTAACTACTTATCCTTGTTTGCTGAGCCCGGGTTGATGGCTTGTGACCACAGGACACAATTTAATAGATTGAACTGTGTCAGTCACCACGGTAACTAGGCCAAGCACAACTTCCCCCTTATTTTCACACAGCGTCCTGCCTTAATTTCTTTTGATGTGAAGGACCCACAAAAGCTGAAAACATGTTCGACTCTGATTTTACTTTTATTTCTCTTTTAGCCTCAATATCCTGCAAAATGGTTAGATGTTGGCAACTTCAGTCCATGCACAATTTTCTACCCGAAGCATCCTTATCTCATAAGAATTGCTCGTAAGCTAGCTTGCGGTGGTAGTTGATGAGTGATTCTGTAACATTCGCCTAATATTTGCCTGATCAGGTTAAAGATTTGCCAAAAAAAATTGATCAATTTAAAGGAAAAAAACCAAATTGCACTTTTAGGTAAATCAAAGTCTTTCCTGAATCCTCAGCTATAAAGCCCGTGTATTGTTAGCTTGGTGCAGTTTGCAGGATGTACCTATCGATGTATTCGGGAGTTTAGTGTAAAATAGATTGAGCTGGAAATGTAGAGGTTAAACCAGCTGTGGAAATTGCAGCGGGAAAGTGGTAGAAAGGAGGAACTTACCATAGGCGTGACATTTTACACAGGCCGTTTTCATTATTTCAAATCAAACTGCACATCATATTGCAATTTTTAATGTCTTCTATTTACACAGCCCCTCAGCTAGACTTACAAAATTGTTACCTGTACTGTGCTGGCAAGGACAGCAAGGCATAGGGAGAGGTGGGAAAATTGTCTGCAGTCTTGGAGGAGGTCTTTAGGAAGAACTTTGAGGGATGTGATGCTGCACCTTCATTTTTCGTAGTGAAGAGGGAGACTATAAGGGCTCAGGTCCATACTCCTCAGTGCAGAGCTGCTTCGTTTCTGAGGTGAATGATTACCTTAGGATCAATGTAATACCAGTAACCTGATTTATGCTGGTTAGCACCTGATTTCACATACTGGAGTACTGAATATGGAGAGTACTGAATATCCTGCTACTGTGGGATTCTGGTTGTGCCCTTTCTGAGCCTCATCTGGGGAATCATCAGCTTGTACCTGAGTTTTGAATGTGAACACAGAAAGCAAGTTATGGACTGTGTAGATACAGACCTTGCTTTTGGTCCATCCAAAATCACTGACTGATCTCAGAGTCCTGTGTTACTGGTAGGTGGATGCCACCTTGATTCTCTCTGGGCATGCAGTATTAGAGCTGTAGCTAATTCCCAGGTTCCCTGGAACGTAGTTTGCATTTGCAAACTCTGGTCTCTCTTTTGCTGCAGTTTGTGGGAGTCTTTGCTGGCATAAGGAGCTGGCAGCAGTGTGGTAGCGTTATAAACCACTGACCAGCAAAGAAAACCCTTATTTGCTTCTTTCCCCAAAAGGGAAAACCACAGTGAGAGGCTAAAAACCCGCAGTTACTTTATGATGCCAACTTTTGTATCATTATTTTACGAAGAACCTACTGCAGATGGAACATATATAGCTTTGCCTTAAAAGAAAAGGAGTGGAATGAGATGAAGATTTCCTTGAAGACTTCTGAGCCGTGAAAGTTAGAGCCATTGTATGGGAATGGCTTATGCACAGTGCAAGTGCTGTTCTGCTGCAAAGATTAATGCTGCTTGGCTTCCTCTGCCAAATTCAGCAGCTCCCTGGCTCCAAATGATACCTGTTGTATTGCTACGGTTTGTTCTCGCAAACAAAAAGCATGTAGGCAGAGCTCGAGCTGACTTTTGTACATAGTACACAGTTAAATATAGATATCACCTTCTCAAAACAAAAAGAAAAAAATCAGGAAAAACTTTTCTGGCCTCGAATCCTAGTCAGCACTGTGAAAACTAAGATGAACTTCACGGAGACTTTGATGGAAGTCAGCAGTCTTTGTAAGGAGTGGGAAGGCTTTTTGTGACCTTGTCATTCTTTCCTAAGGCACATGTCTCGTTAGGATTAAGGAGTTCATTTGAATTCAGGTTAGTTGTGGAATGGTTAATGGTGTTTTAAGATCTGGAGTAAAATTGACTTGAGATCCTCAAAGCTGGTAGCAAGATCTACTTTTCAGATCGTATGGTCTCATTTTTAAACAAATTCTGTCTGTGCAACTGATTTATTTTTAGATAAGTAATAAAACTAGACAGATGCTTGGATCTTGGTCCTGTAAGCAGAACTCTGTTTGTGCCTGCACCACTGCCTCTCTTATTTCAAAATCCATGTTCTTACAAGCTTCACTTTGTCACTACTCAGTTTAGAATTGGATGGAAGTGTCTGCATATGTAATAGTGTAGAGTGTGTTTGCCAGAAAACTCAATAGCTAAATTCCTGGCCATTTTGTCCATTCATCTTGCAAGACACGATGATTTCTCACCACAGAACACTGCTGTGTCTTCTTGTGGTTTAGAAAATGAGCCATGTGATAGCACAAATATCTCCAGTCTAGCTCAAGCAACTGGTTTAGGTACTAATAAAATTTTGATTATGCCAGCATATGCTGAGCAACGCAGGTTTACCACTCCCCTGGGATATTTTTCCACTGGTACTGCCATACCACGATCCCTCCATGGACGTTTAGGTACGTTCCTATCATGGTGCTGCAGTCAAAACAGTAACCACAACTTAGCTCTGTGCTTGAATCTGTCTCTATTTCTTGTCGCCCCGTTCCTATTTCTCTGTTTTAATATGTGAGGTTAAAATAAAAAACTTTCCAGAATAGATGGCAAATAATTGGCTTCAGCTTCTTTCCTCTTTGCTTTCCCCGTTCAACCCACCTGGGCCTATGTTTATTGAGCTCCATACATTGTCAAGACAGTATTTGTAAATGGAATTTAACTGTAGGTGAGCAGTACAAATGTAATAATATTACACAACTCTTGTTTAATTTTGAAGGCTCCATCCTCAGCAAGAGCGCTTATAATGGACGGTTCAAGCCGAATTATCCATTATTGCTCCCAAAGTTTACAATTAAACTATCGATCAAAGCTGGCAGAAAATTCTCAAGCAGGCTGGGTGTGCACCAGGCTTGTTTTAGATGCAGGCTGAGGGAGAGAAACCCAGAAGCAGCCTTCAGCTAATCCTCTTAGTGCTCACTGTCCTGGATGCAGCAGTGATTATGTATCGTGCTTATACAGTTTTAATAGTGCAGGTCCTATGCAATTTGCGACCTCTATTTCTGCCCAGAAAGATTGGAGCTTAACAGGTTTGGATCCACAGGGAACCAGCTTCGGCTTTTAGGCTTCTTCAGACACTGCAGAATGCATCTTTTCTGGGGAATTCCACAATAAAATGACTGTTATTTATCATTACAAACCTCTTTATCATTTAGTCAATAAAAGGCCTCTCTCTCTCACTTTTTTTTTCCATGGTGTGCTCAGAGTCAGAAATCTGTATTAGTCTACCCTGGCCTGAAGGCAAGAGATGTCAAATGCTAAATCATGATCTGCCCTGGCTTTCTGGCTAAATTGTGTATGAAGGCCTGAGGCAAAAAGGTGCACATGCTCATTATTTGAAACAGAATGATTTTTTTCCCCTTTCTTTCCTTTTTTTTTTTAAAAAAAAAAAAAAAATACATATTGAGACATATATGGTAACACACATCCAGAAAGCTTCTGAAAAGTATCAAACCTGAAACAAACCAGCCAGAGCTAAATATGTGAAATATATATGCTTGCAGATTGGGAAATAGAAAAGGGGTTGTCAGGAAAAATCAGATGATCTTCCCCTTTTGAACTTTTTGTTAGCGGTGGGGGGAAAAAAGTGGTAGGAGTTGACAGCAAGGTGACAGATGTGGTAAATAATGCATCTGGCGAATTCACCCCAGCTTTTTTTTGGGGGGAGGGAGACCTTTGGAATGAAACTTGGTTTAAAATTGGTCACAAAACCTGCACGGAAACATATTTTAAAGCCTGTGATTGTTTTGCAAACCGTTTTGAGTGTGTCTTCATCTGCTTATTTGTTTGCAGTTTGCGATCGATCACCTTCCTCAAAGGGTGTTGGTACTATCCCAGCTCGGCTAAGAGACTTTTGCAAAGAGGTTTGAGGACAGGCATCCCTTGGGCACATTTTTTGCGTGAACATATTTGCATATATGTATCAAAGTCTTTCAGTTTTGTAAGCATTCTTGGGAGGAAGGTATCATGCCTACCAAAATATTGGTGGGAAACTCCTTTAAAGAGTTGTACTTGCATTTGAAGCAAATTGAATTCTTTTAAATTTATTTTGACACTAGGGAAATGTTGAAGGATGTTGCTTTACAGTATTTGTTCGGCAGAAGGTGACAAGGAGCTTCCATAAAAGCACGTTGAACTTCACTGTTTTCACACTGTGGACTAGAGTTTTAAAAGCTGCAGTGAAACCTGGGGAGCTACTCTGGAGAATCTAAATGATGTAGGTATTATTTTTAGCGCTCAATATTTTCTGCATTTAACAACAAAACATTCTACATATTTATGCTGAGCTTTTAATGTCTGCTCTCTTAATGTAAGCAAGAAAGGGACCAGAGCTTGGCGAGGAAAAAGGGCTCGTATGTAACAGGGACATCATGTTCTGACACTGCAATTTTGATGTCGATTCCATAAAACTGCATTTATTCACGTGTTTCGTTACAAATGTTGCGAATGAGCTGAGGTTGCTTCAATTCAGATACTTTAATTTTGAAGGTTTCAGGGAAATGATCTGATTGGATCAAAGTTTTCAGGGAAGACCCCTCAAGGGGTGACGTGTCACTGATTGACACCTTCACCTAAAAAAGCATATTCTGTGAGCTCAACATCCTTTGAGCAGTTAAATTTCCAGTTCTTCGTGGAGGGCTTTATCTTTAGACGTATGTTAAATACGAGTTTGTTTGGTTTAAAATGTCACTGATTTATTAGAGCTGTGCTAATATGTAATTTTTAGTTAGGACTGAAATGGTCTGCGTTGTCAGTGTGATTGTTTTGCTTTGGGGTTTTTTTTTTTCCGAATTTAAAATAATGCACTTTGAAAACCCTTATATCCTGATCTTTGCAGTCAGATAAAAAATGAGGCTGCTCTGTACACACCACTGGTTCTGTGTTTCTCCCACAGAAAATGACCTGTTGAAATTACTTGAGCTCCTCCTCTAGCTGTCACAAGTGTAAGAGTGAATTAAGAAAAAGACTGGGTTTTGCAACATAACAGAGTCTTTGCTAGTTTAAGTTAAATTAAACTTTTTAAAATTTAACGTGCACAAATGGTACTTCAGATTGATGAGGCCAAAACTGTGTAAAATAAGTTGATGGTTTTGTTTGTTATATAAAAAACAACAGACTAATATAGATTAGAAATGCTACACATGAAGTTTTCTGCAGTTTCACTTTTTACTTCACATTATAGTAGGGCTTACTAGAAAAACAGACTTTGTGTCTCTATTTATGATTGAATTAAATTCTCCTGACTTCACAGCTTGATGCATTGCAGCAGCACTACAGTTGCTTCATAAGTGCAGAGGCTGGTGCTTTATCCCATCTCGTTGATCTGTGGATTTCTTCCGGAGTTCAGGTATGTGTGAAGGACCAGCCATTCCCAAATAAAATCTAGATGGACTGTGACCCTTGCTGTGCTCAATTTCTGCGTGCTCTCTTCTGATGCACACAAGCAGAACCTCTGGCATGGCTGAGGGTGACAGTAGCTTTATTCTCTGAAGCTTCAAGGTGCAGCATTCCTGCATTTTCCTTGACAATCTGACATCAGTCAAGGCTATGTATGCTCTGAGTTGTTCAGTAGAGTTCTTCCTGAGCGTCAAGGAAATGCAGAAGTTCAGAGTAATATTTGATAGCAAAAAAAATATTGCAAAACTCTCGTGGCTGTTTACTTTGCTGCTTTTTTGTCTTTTTTTCTTTTGTGTTATTTTTCTTTAAAACTGAATCCAGTGAGTCTGTATATTGTGTATTGAGTTTATTTAGTGCACTACGTCCTGATTCTCCTTTCACTGTGGCTGTAACTCAAAATAACTCCACTGAAGTCATTGCAGTTTCACTAACATAAAGCTGGGAATCAGACCCATAAATTCCTTATTCGTTACACAAGGGCAGAAAACACTTGGGACTGCTAGACTTTTAATTGTTGCCTCCCTTCTACTTAATCATGGCCTTACTTTCTTTAAAAGCATTTTAAAATTTAAAAAGAGAGGAAAAAACCCTAGTAGTGCACTTCCAAGATGAGTCCTGTGTCATACCATGAAGTTTGAGGCATAGTTAGAAATCATTAAAGTAAGAATAAGAATGAATGAAAAAGCTAATAAGTACCTAAGTGTAGTTATAAGAAGCGAGTCACATTTATATAGTCTGAATTCTCTGCATGATTCTGAAGTCATATATTTAATTAGAAAATAAAATTATAGCTGGTTTTTCCTTTTTTAAATTTCATCTTGGCAAATATCACTGTCTGTGTTCTCCAAACCGAAGCTGCCTTCAAGAAAAGTAGTAACCTCAATGAAATAGACTGTTTTCCTCCTTTTAATGATATGTTTGTTTTAATTTGTTGGAAGTTCATGCTTCTTTAGGATTCATTTGAATCTTATCCCCCAGCTATATGTGTAATTCAGGCTTCCTGTTTTAAGGTCATTCCTAACTCAGAAAATTTTCATTATATTGGATATAATGATATTGGATACAAATATAAGGAGAGATTTTTAAATGTTCATAAGCTCAGTATAGTTCTTCTTTAAAAAGCCAGCTTCTGTGAACTTCCCATGTGGCATCTCTGAATAAAATTTGTGTTAATATCTTTATGCAGCCTGAGTCAAGCATAACTTGCCAAAAATTCCTTTTTTTTTCCTCATGGATTTTCTTTGTTCATCTCAATAATATATTTATTTAAGCGTCTTAATGTATAGTTCCTATAGCATGTGCATATTAGAGTACAATATACGAAACTAATAAACTGCACCTGAACTTCTAGCTCAGCAAAACTCCATCAGTTGTAAATAGGAACACTATTTGGGTGGGAAGGTTCTGAGATATTTGTGTTTAACTGTAGTCTCTGCAGGACTGGAAACCACCCAGTCAGTTCTGCAGGTGGGTTTCTCAGGGCTTGAATCAGTCACGTGCCAAATGTCCTTCACTGGTGTCATCTAAGATGTTGGTGGCATTTACCTGGCTAATCACACTCCAGACACAGTCCCATCTGGATTCTTGACACGTAGGAGCATGCTGGGGTCTAGATTTCAGCTTGGGATCTAGATTTAAACTTCTTTAGAGCAGAAAGAATGGGAAAAGGGACAGGCCACAAAGCTTGTGGTGCTCAGAGTCACTTGTAAACCTTTTTCTTCGCTTTGCAGCGTGCGTTCAGCAAGCTGTAGATGTGCACAGAGGACAGCCTGTGGAGTGCATACGTCACTTGAGTTATGTCAGTGCTCAATCTGTAGTTAGTTACTCAAGTCATAACTATAATTTAAGGCCACTTGCTCTGCTTGTCTTCACCTGTGCCATCTGCTCTAAAACTGGAATCAAGATGACAAAGGCTTAGCTTGCGGTAAGGACAGCAGCTGGTGGGCACCTGGCTTGGCTTTCCTTGCAGCGGGCTGTGGAGTCTTCTTGGCCTCAGCCTGAGAAGAGGAGAGGGAAGGTGGGTGTGAAGAAAGGGGAGGGCAAAGCTAGTTTGGGTACCAGGACAGGAGGCAGCAGGGAGGCAGATTTTAAAAGCTGATCCACTGTCACTGTTGAAACCATCTCTGGCACGTTATCTTTTTGCAGAGGAGGAGCAGTTTGTCCTCTTGGCTCCTCACCTTCTTTGTCCTCTTAGCTCCTCACCTTCTGTCTTTTCCTTCCATAATCCTAGATTGTGTTGCCTGAGACTGGAACTCTCTCCTTTATTTGTAGAGCACACAGCTGATGTGGCTGTTCTCCGGGTTGTAGCCTGCCAAGTGCTGCTGGATTACAAACAGCGAGCAGCAGAAAGAATGGGCAGTTACTGACACTGTGCTTACAGGGCCGCTGGCAGACTTGCTTCCTGCCGTTTGGGTAACGGAATCGCAATTTGGAAATCAAATATTATTTTCTGTAAGGAAGCATTTCTTTTCAGAGTCCTTGGCACACGCTGGCCGGAATACTGCAGTCCTAATTCTAGCAAAACTCCAACAGACATCAAAGTTACTTTTTCCTTGATTCAGGATTGTGCTTTTAAGTACAAACATGTCCTACGTACGTGGCCTAATTCCCAGAAGTGCTGAGCAGACCCGTAGTGTGTTGCCAACAAAGGGAGTGGAGAGAGCCAGACAGCTTGAAATATAGTGGTTAATGAAATTATTCATGTTGCTTTCATAATTACATTTATAACTGCATCTTCATGATGTGAAGTGTTGATTAGTATCCCGAACAATTCGTATAATTAAACAGAGCGTCGGCAATTAGCAGACTTAGAGCAATACCATGCTACTGTTTCTGGCATGTTTCTGTTCACATCTGTTTGATGGACTGGGAGGTGACCGCAGTGTGAGAACTGGTGAAGAGGCGATGGCTCCTTCCTCGGCGTGCTGGCGTGATCCTCTGCACGCAAAGGGAATTTGCTGCGGCAGCCTGAGTGAGAGAGTAAGCGAGAGTATCGACAAATGGTGTCTTTGGCCAACATGCATTTTCCGTGAAGTTCTACCACAAAGACAACAGTCACAATAAATCTCCGCTAGTTCAGCCAAAAAACCAGTTTCTCCTAGGGAAATGGAGTGACAACATCATTTTAGGCTGAAGATTGGAAGAGACATGGTTTTGGAGGTTGTCTGGCATGTACAAACAAGACAATCTTGAACAGGTCAGACCTTGACTTGGTAGCCTCTCTTCGCTACTAGTACCAGATGATTCAGAGGTGCCAGGACTCTGATCCAATGGCATGTAGGTTAGCAAACAAAAAATATACTTTATGCTACTCAAAGGCTTAGTTTCACCTTTTTGATACTTTCCATCTTGCCATATTATTTATAATCTCCTTTCAGCTGTGTCGTGAGGTGTATGCCACCTACAAGATGTTCTTAGGGTTTTGGAGAGAGTCCAAAGAATTGTGGCAAGCTTACCAAATGCAATCTGCGTATTACGTGAATGCTTAAACGGTTTGCAAATATAATAATTGTCTTGAAATAATCCTCACCGATTTTGATAAAAACCTATGTTTTAAGGCACTTCATATGCACATCTTACGTGTTTCCTGGCTGTATTCTTCTGAACCACATCAAAATATAAAGTGTTGACACACTCACGGGTATTTGAACTCGTACGGCTGTTTCAATATTCTGATATTTTCCTTCATGGTAAATTTACGTATTTTTTTTTCTGAAATATTCCTTCGCACTCTCACTCATGAAATGTCTGCCATGTAATATTTATAACACAAGCGCAGACACTTGTGCTAGTCCACCAGCTTTATTGAGCTGACTTGACCCTCTCATTTGGAAGTGGCACTGTAAAAAGTACACTTATTATTACACCTTATTGCACCAACAAAAGCAAAGGCAATAAATTAATATTTTAGACTGAATTGTCTCTACCTTTCTATAAAGATCCACTCCACAGTCTGTATACTTCACCTCCAAAAATGCATATATTAATCTGTGGTGAAGGTACAGACTAAAATTTATTTTATGATTTTGAGAAATTATGGTTTAATTAAATTGATCTACTGAATGCTTGAAGATAGCTCGTATGAAATTTATATGTAGAATACACTCTTAAGATTCAGTTGTCATCATTAAAAGAATGTTATTGCATAGGATAAACGTGATCCACTCATTTATTTGATTTCTTCCAGCATCATTATTCTTTCAAAAATTAAATCTGTTATTTTGAGGGAATCTTCTCTGCTGTGTAGCAGATTAATGATCTTTATCATTCCTGACATTATCAGTTCTGCGTGCAATAGATAACGTTGTAAAGATTCCTGTACTAATATTGTACATCACTGGTGACTGACAGTGCAACTCATCCACTTAATGTTTTGCAGCCCGATTCACAGATACCTTACCTGACAGCATTCGAATTGCTAAGCGCTCATTTTTCATCTAAAGTCTTTTTTTCCCCCCACGCTGTTCTTTGCAAAAGAACACCAACAACGCAATCCCTGCCACTTACATGATGTGATCCCTGATATCTTTACTGTTTTCTTTCCTGGACTACTTGGGACAGGGGCAGTTTTTTCATGTTTAGCTGAGACAGTTTCACAGAGGATGGTATAGAGCTAAAAAAACCCACTTTGGTAATCTGAGCTTCAGCAACAAGCCCAAGTGAAGGGTCTTTTTGTTTGGCTGCTCTTTTGGGTAGTTTTGGGTTTGGTTTTTTTGGGGGGAGTGTGTGAAGCGGGATCAGAAATTTCTTAAAAAGCTTTAAAATAAAGTTAAGATGTAAAGAATTCCTAGGCAAGTTCACTATAACTTTTTCTAAGGAATTGAGTTTACTACTCCATAAAGCACACAGTTTTCTGTCCGTATGTGTAGTTACATCACCTTTAACTGTTGTTAGGAAATTAAATACTGCT
The DNA here is from genome assembly GCA_013400335.1 of Eurystomus gularis. Lineage (NCBI taxonomy): Eukaryota > Metazoa > Chordata > Aves > Coraciiformes > Coraciidae > Eurystomus > Eurystomus gularis. The sequence continues at coordinate 198,023 of VZZY01005592.1, forward strand.
GAACTTGTATGAGAAGAGCTCCAAAGGGAAAAGTCTTGTAGCAGCTCCCACTGGCTGAAGTCCTGTCACTCTTCCTTCTAATGGGTAAAAAGCTCGGTCCTGCTCATTGAAGTAAACGAGAAGCTTATTTCCAAGCCTTCCTGGCCTTCAGAAGGTTCTCAGTCTTTCATTAGTTCATTTTTTTGCTGAGGGTGAAGACAGCAAGTCCCATCTAGGACCGTGGTCCAACAGGGTGGGCTGTGCCTGTCTCCTCACTCATACTGGCAATAAAACTGTGTGTTCAGATGGAAATCAGGCTGCATTCCAAGGGATTAGTTATTAGAAAACGTTAAGAAAATTCTTAGGGGTAAATCGGTGAAAATGATTTTCTTTAACTTGGAATCAGAAAAAAAAATAGCTGAGTTTAGGGTGTGTCATGATGGCCATAATGAGGTTTCTGCTGCTTCTCTGCGGTACCGTCTCTGCATATCCAGTTTTCCTCCAACCATACTTTATTTCTTTTGTTTCCAGCATCCACCTCAGTAACATGCTGAATCTCTGCATGTTTTTAGAGTGCTTTTACTTCCTTTGTTAAGTTGTTCCTCTGCCTTCTGGAGTCATTTCCCTCCTCTTGTCCTCAGTCAGTCCCTTTTTTACTATGCAGTTGCTTCAAGTCTTGGTTCTGCTTTATTACAGTCTTCCAGCTTCAGTTTAGCTTCCTTCACTGTGTCATTGGTTTACATGTGTAAAAGGTGGCATATCTTCCAGATTTCATTGCTAGTAAATTTAGATATCGTTCTCTTCTTTGGTTTAAGTCATAAGATCAGTTTCTATCATATAAGTCTTGTTTTCCTGCAGAGCTGTTGCTCACGAGTGGTTCCAGCTGAGGCTTTTGCTACATCTTGCATACAAATCTTGTCTCTACAGGGATGACCTCTTTTTCCTGATCCTAGGCTACTTGAGATAAACGTCATGCCTTATTCATGGTCTTTATACTCTTTCCCTATTATGGGAGGTAAATGGAGCCCAATTTTAAATCTTAAGGCTTGTCCAGCCTCCAGTTTTGTGCCTACTCTTGGCATAGTTTTTCGATGTCTAGGAAACTCTTAAACCTGCAATTTCTGTAACGTGTCCAGTGTCCGTTGTAGCTAGCGCAAAGCACCAGAGCTCTGGTGCACAGCTTTCATCGTGACTACTACTGCAGAATTTAAATTTGGATTCTACAACCATAGGAATAATTTGTGGCTTTGCCATTAGTTTTTCTTTTTTATAGACAGCGAATCCTGAACACCATGAGCCTCCTAACCCGTGTGATGCAGAGTGTGATTTGCCATTGTAGTTCTAGTCTTAAATCCATTCTGCTTCTGAGTCTTTGTGAACAGCTTCACGGAGGTACAGATTGGGATTTTGAGTCATAAAAGTGCCATTTTATTTTCTGTATATATTGTGGTCAAGGAAGAGCCAAAATAATGTTTATAAAAGAACACCCTGGGAAAAGCTGTATTGATTTTTATCTAGCCTAGCCCTGCTTTTTCATTTTTAATCTTAGTACTTTCTCTGCTAGACATGAATTTTTCCTCTTTTAGTGTTTTCAGTAGCTTAAATTTACTCAGCTTTGGTCACATCAAAGATGGTTGCCACAACTGCTCTCTTAGCTTCCTGGACCTCCGTGAAGATGCTTGCTGTCATTCCTATATAAAAGGGAAAAATAGAAAAATCAATTTTAGTTTGATGGCAAGTGAAAAAAATACATTTTTCTCCTGCATTCTACTTTCAGGATGTTTTATTCAGCTTGAATTTTTAGAGGCAGTGCTGTCTGATTGCTGAGTTTTGTGATTCTCTTTAGAACTTGCTTGATGCTTGCAATGCCCTTAATTTCTTTTCCTTAGGATTTTGTTCCTATTTTCTCGGAAAAGAACTAAAAGCAATGATGGGTGCGTGCCATGGCAGTAAATGTTTGCTGAGGCATGGACATCAATCATCTTTATTTCAACAGCTTTGTCAGAAATTTCATTTCAACTTTTCCATGGTTAAGCCATACACTTGATCATGACCATCCTGTGCCACTGTTTCCAGCGAGGCTTCAAGGTCAGGTGTTAGCAATAATCAGTGTGCACATACAAGACTGTATTCTTTTAACGTAGGTTTAGTCGTGATTGAAACTATCCTGTTGCTTTTTCAACAAACATAAAAATCTGGAATATAGAAAAGATGACCTTTTTAGGATAACTTGACCATATTCAGAGTTATTTTGATTTCTGACCACAATTCTTTTAAATTCTTTTTTCTACTTTACAGGAGTGCATATGTGTCTACGGAAAGCATAAGCGCCTTCTGCGTTTTTTAATTTGAGCCTGAAACATGTTTTTTGCATTAACATTTGGATGGGTATCTTTAAATTACCATTCTCATGCGAAGCAAGTGCTACCCAATGCACTGCGATTCCCCTTGTCGCAGCTCTCCACTTTCAACTTCCAGCTACCGGGTCCTTCAGAAATGTACCTGTGACAACATGTGTGAGAGAAAAGCCCGGGGTGTTCTGGTTTTAGCCGAACATACCGTATAAAAATCACTGTTACATGTCCTGGTCCACCAGCAGCTTGGGTATATTTAGTCGTAGGGTTGAAGCTCAGGTCTGTAATTAGTAGCAAGACACTTGCATGAGACATTTTGTAACTTAAAGGTGGGCTCCCAAGCTTTTTTGGATGTTACAAGATTCCAGGCCATCAGCGCTGTGTGGAACATCAAACAGAAACTGGAGCTAACGAGCACAGCTCCTTGATCCTAGTGTTGATGTTGTTTTGCTGTTTATACAGAGCACCAGGTCTCTGGATAATGAGGATGATGGAGACATGATGGCTTGATTATCCCACTGCTGTGCTTTTGCTGAGAACTGATGAATCCCTCACACTTTCTACTATCTCAGGCCAGTGTTGCTGGGGAGGATGAGAAAAAGTCGTAAAGATGACATGTTTGCTGTCCTGTTCCCTGATGGGGCTCCAATGTATTACCTGGATCTAATTATCTCATCTCCAGTTGACAGAGAGGCTTCCATGGCACGCTTTCCATCACTGGGAGCCTCCGCCAAGCTTCCAGTGGGCTGTCTAATAGCTTGATATATTTTTGGACCTCCTGCTCATTGGATGAACAAGCTGAAGTAAATCATGTGTTGACCTCAAAGCATTTATAAACTGTAGAACATTATATTCTCATCAGAGCCATAGGGGCAGTAAACTATAGCTTCTCTGCTGTGAAACATGGTTTTGGTTATGCACTGTGTTACTAGGGTTGTACTTAAACAATAATATATCATTTGTGGCACATGTCGCCTTCTTTATTGAAAGGCAAAACAAAGAGTTGAGGACAAAAATCATTACTACTTTAGCAATTTTTCACAAAATGCTTTTGTTTTGTACTTGACACACAGATGGGACATTGTACCGCAGTGCGAATGATGTATAGCAGCATGACAAATTTCATTTCCTTTATAAAACAGGAATCAGAATAGCGGATGAATTTGGGGAAATGGTGTTAACTTTTTTTTTGTTAGTGTTAAAAAATAAAATAAATAGGGGAATGAATAAAAAAATAAATAAGAGACCAACTCCGAGGGAAAAATTTCTCACGGAAACGATTTGAGCCCTTTAATTGTCATGGCAGGTATTGATTCAAGTGCTTAAATGAAAATATTGAAAACAATAAACTCGCTTGTGTTAAGAGCTTTTGTTATCACCTCAATAGTGAGAATCCGTGACCGAGGAAGAAATTAACACAAGGTGTTCCACCGCAGCTGGCCTAAGCAAACAATCAAAGATAATTCTGAGGAAAGCAAACTGTATTCTCAGCATTGCTTTAAACACAGGCTCTTTGGTGCTTCAGCCATGTTAAAGAAATATGAATCCTACTTCTCAGCCGCCTTGTTTCAGTTTAACTCTATGTACCTGTGGTATATTATGGTCTGTTATGTCACATGGTGGAAGATGTCCGGTTCTTGGGGAAGTGTTTTGGATGTGGTTTTGTTACTGTGGCAAAGCTTTGCCTTCTCATTGTGGATTTGAGCACGAAAAGGGCCCAACATCTTTACCTTGTATCCAGCGCTGATTTTACTTAACATTTTGTTATTAGTCTTTACTAAGCAAACAAGGATTGAACGGCTGTAACGTGAGAGAACCCCAAGCCGTGCACAAGCACAAGGATCCCATGTTGTGAAGTGTTGTGCACATAGAACATAAACAAATGAGAAAATTTCCACTGTTTTCCCAAACCTTTGTGTGAAAGTGTTTTGTCTCCATCTTGTTTCAGGTGCAGCTGAAATTCAGTCCCGTGGTTCTACAGTACATCAAAATGATTTTTCTTTTTGCTTAAGCGGGTGCTGAGCTTTGCCATTTTCACAATAGCAAAAGGTGAGGAACTGTTTAACTACTTGGCTTTGTTACTGCAGGAATCCTCAGTCAGGACTGCTGTGTCTAGATTTTAAACAGTGAAAAGTTTGAGGTGGTTCACACCTACCAGTCTGGGGATGGTGCGTTAGAAAGATAAGGTCTGTCTGCAAAGTATGAGTCTGAACACGAGCTGGGCCTTTGAAGTTCTCTTTCCTCTCTGCTACCAAAATTTTGAAATATTACGAATTTCTGTGAAGCAGGTGAGGAAAAGGTATCCATGCTAGGTAAGAGGACAAAAACTGGGAAATTGTTCCATGAGCAATGAACTTGTGAAATGTGTGGTTAGCTCCTGTGTGGACTCTCTGGTGTCTAACAGTGCTATTCCTGCCATCTTGACCTTAGTCAAGGCACTTACTTGGTCTCTTTCCTGTATCCATTTACCCCTTTCCATGAAACTTATTTAAATTCATTACGTGTGGTCCTCCAGTACATTCAAGTCTCTATTTTTTCTGGCTAATTTGGTTGGGATTCACCTGCAGCATCTGGAGTTTTTCTCAGAGACACACAGAGGAAGAATTGTGTACACGTGCTTTCCCCAGTCTGAAAGAACGTCCTGTGTTTGTACAGCTAGAACCAGGGGCTGCAAAGAGGTGTGGTGTAATAACTAAGGAGCGATTTGTAAAGCAACATTAGTTACATAAACCTGAGGTTCCATCAGGGTCTTGCTCCATCTTTTCCCTTATGTTGCTATGTTAAAAGCTGTGGGCACAAAGCTGGAGTAAAATGATGGTTCCTGCTTTCCCTGCAAATTCACACCAGAAATCCAGTATGATGCCATGTTAATTTGGCTACAAGCCTGCATATGAACCGTAATGATTTGCAGTATTTTATTGTTTTTTGGTTATTTCCTTCTTTTATCGCCTCCTGTCTGCCTCCCGTTAATGTCATACAGAGCTTGAATCTTATCTTCAGCTGCTCTGAGCTGACCCAGCTTTGCTGACATCAACAGAGCGACAGCTATTTACAGAAACTAAGGATCTGGCCTTGTATATGGGGGAGTCTAGGAAATAACAGCCTCCTTGCAGAGAAATACTCAGGCAAGAGGACTTGTCTTGAGGTTAATAATTTCTGCTTGGCTCCGTAGCCCCAATAATAGAATTTTTTGCTCCAGATTAGTCTCCTCATGAGTATGTGTGATAAAGCTGCTGAATTCATACTTATCAAGGTCTATTGAGATATTTTGCCAAGCTCCAGGTTCTCCCAGGGCGGCGAGGTGCACACTACTCCCGCAGCCTGGCCTTGAACTATGTTCAGCCCCTGAAAATCTAGAGAGAGGTGAGAAAAGAGGAACGCAGGGGTCATCAGACACCTGGTACTGAGCCATAATCTAGGCAGACTCTATTCTCAACTCAGATCTTGCCTGGATCTGGTATTTAAATAGCCTTTCTGTAGGATATATATTTAGAAATCCTTCCTTACATACTAGACAATAATAGCTTGAATAAAAAAGACGTATTCTTCTGGATTGTAGGAAACGTGATTTTTCAGCATTTATCTAACTGAACACTGATTAACTTTTTCTTTGTCAAAACCAGCTTCCTGGATGTCTTCTGTGTCTACCTGTAGCACCTTCCCCTCTAGCAAGATGGAAGATGTCTGACAAAAAGAAATCCCACATGGAGAATCCCTTGTGTCCCTCTGCTGTGACAGGTAAAGGCTGTGAAAATGTGCCATTGGGACATCCTAAAAATCTGGAGACGTTCCTGGGATACTGCTGCTTCTGTCTTCTGCTGGCTTTCTGTGGGTAGTGGCTTTTGTTCTCCTCATGCAAACATCTAAACTAAATGAGATCTTCTGCCTTTTCATGGACTAGGCTACAGGATTTGTCCCCAAAGCTGCTATTATCTCCTTGATTTTAACATTTCACTTAGATACTGGATTGTTGTTGTTGTATTTTAGTATTCGTAACTCTATTACATTGAAATATCTTGTTAATGTGCTGTGTGGTTTTGTTTCTTGGTGGTGCTCATCTGTTCCTGTCAGGGAACTTCAGATAACAGAAACCTCAGACAAAGAAGAATTAGATTTCCTATAATTGTATAGTTGACAGCAGTTGGAGTGGTTGTAATCACATACATTAGCTGCTAAAATGCCTATCGGGGGTTTCAATTAGAAGCAGAATTCTGACAATAGTGTGGAGAAGGTGAGATCCCAAGGAGCCCAGAGGATAGAGAAGAAGCTAGTAGTAATTATATTTTGGACCTGGAGAAAGAGAAGGTGTCAGGCAAACAAATAGGCAAACAAATACATTTTGCAGAAGCTCTATCAGCTTTTTGTAGGAAGGTGGAACAAGTCAAGACCAAGCCCTGCAATAACCATAAACTGCCAGCTGTGGCAAAACCCATATGAATTATAACTTGCTATGGCTCGTTGTATGTTGATGCATGGATAATAATTTCATGAGAACCGGTCTTCATTTGTTTTCCTTTTGATATACAGCTACAAGTCTAAGCCAAGCTTGACTGCATAGGACATGCTAATATCCAACCATGCTCTAGGAATGCCTACAGAGCAGCGAACCCTGAGCTGGCCCAGCTTCAAAAGGAGCAGTATGTCAGGAGTGAGGTATGTCTTTCTTCTCAATGGCATGAAAATGTGACTGGGAATTTCTGTCTCCAGGCATCTGTGCCATACTCTCCTCCTCTCCCTCATCGATGAGTCACAATGCATGTCCATTTGTGTGACAGTGAAGCAATCTGAGAACAGATGACTTGGAATCATGCTTAACACATCAAATCTGAAAGTCTTTCAGAGTTGCTTCACCATCTGTATTGTTCCTTGCGTGATACTTGGAATCACTGTGGGAAGGACAGGTTGTAAAACGCTATGGAAAGGAGGTTTCAGAGAGCTGATAAGGTTTTACACATGCTGGCTACCTTGGCACATGCAAGTCCAACGTGTTGAGTTGTCCATAGCAGTGAATCCATAGTGTGGCACCGTCATCATTTCACAGAACCTAAGGTGTGAGTTTGTGCCATCCCTTCCAAATGTCTGTCTGTCTGTCTGCCCTGCAGTACTGTGGCTGCAGTCCCACTAGGAAAGGTCCTTGAGGAAGATCAGCAGCATTTTCTATAATGTATGGCCCCTTCAGCCACCTTCTGAATTGCTTTCTCTACCCCAATACTTGTTTCACATCACTTTCCTATAAAGATACGTTGGTGTGTTATGGAAGGCAGGGTGAGAGGGAGATGAAAAGTTAGTTTCTTGCCTTTTTTTTTTTTTTAAAGTCAAGTAACAATTACTGTCCACCAATAAGCTCTACCAGTCAGTGAATTCTCAAACCAATTACCTAATATGACAGCCTGATGCTAATTTGTAGCCAAAAGTTATTTATTGTATGCTTATTGTGAAAGTATCTTGCACACTATTTCACCAAAAGGCCTCCATCCCCCCAGGGCAGCTCAAGTGACATCCTGACCCAGTGAGCAATGGCAAAAATCAGGCCTGAGTTAGTACTATTGTGCAATGAAAAGGTGGTTTAACTAGAGAAATAATTTGAAAGTCAGGTGAAGTGAGATTTGGATTTTAGAGGTCGAAAGGATTTTGAAGGTCTTTTTATTATTCTCTGTGCAGTATTGCAAATGCTCTCGAGCGGAGATGCAAATAATATGTAAAGTTGGGGTTGTGCTTCCTGCTTTTCCAACAAAAGGAATAAGTACACTTAGAAATTCAGCAAGTTAACCTCTGGATTACTTCATCTGTGTTTGCTCATTGCTTGATGAATGCAGATGTTGTTAAAGATAGGCTGCTAAGGAGAGAACCCTTTGTCACTGCCTGCTGCACACAGTACAATTGAAATGACATAGCGGGAAACGAGTCTCGGGTTTCACTCCAGAAGGGTTGGGACAGGACCACTCCTTGTCGGGTGGGACAATCAGATTTTGGTCATCTCAAATGCAGTAGCAGTCTTACAGGGTTAAGTCATTCCAGGATGGGGCCTGAAGTGACCTGTTCCTCTAGTTCCTTTGAAGTGTGTAACAGTGAACAGCCTGCCCGGTGTTGTGCTATGATGGGAGCTTATTCCAAAAATTAAAGCATAATGAAACATACCCTTATATCTTCCACCTGCACCTCAGGTAAAATTAATTTGGATTTTAAGCCAAAGTAAACAGACATGTTTCACAAAGTTGTAAAAATCGTCATGCATTAACATCTTTTTTTTTCACTGCTATTAAGCTTCATCTCATGTGAATTCTCTCCCTGCTCCTTGACTTTCATTTGCAGTGTCTGTTTAGGCTACCAGCGTTTGGGCCCATTTATGTCTTCTGTATGTATAAAAGGTATAACATGATCTACAGGCACACAGTGCATACAATAGGATCTATAAATGCCTGCTGAGGTGATGTCTCTGGTTGGAATTAGGGTTCATTCACATTAAAAAAAGAATCATAGAAGCATTTTGGTTGGGAGAGACCTTTAAGATCACAGAATCACAGAATTATAGGGGTTGGAAGGGACCTCTTCTTGAAGATCATCAAGTCCAACTGTTAACCCAGCCAGGTCACCACTAAAAATGGCCCTCGGCACCACATCTCCGCAGCTTTGAAACCCTTCCAGGGATGGGGACTCTACCACTGCCCTGGGCAGCCTGGGCCAGCCCTTCACAGCCTTTGCTTCCTCATGTCCAACCTAAACCTCCCCTGGTACAACTTGAGGCCATTTCCTCTTGTCTGATCGCTTGTTCCTTGGGAGAAGAACCTGACCCCCATCTGGCTCCAACCTCCTTTCAGGGCATTGTTGCGAGTGAGAAGGTCTCCCCTGAACCTTCTTTTCTGCAGGCTGAATAACCCCAGGTCCCTCAGCCGCTCCTCACCAGACTTGTGCTCTGGACCCCTCAAGGGGAGGGGAAAAGATTCAGAGAACAAGACAGCAGTAGCAAGGAGAAGGTCATCACGTGCCATGGAGCAAAGCAGTCGCTCTAGTCCAGCCTTGCGGGTGCGTGGGAGTGAATGGCCACGTGTGCCCACACCTCGTATCTCACCCCCTGGGGTCGACAGCGTTGTTCTGGCCAATCTGAACTGCCTAGACACAGTCCATCAAGTTAGCTGTAAAAACTTCTGCTTCAATTAAGTATAAGCTCATGGTATTTTCGCACACCAGTTAATAAAATAAAGCTCATTAGGAATATACCATTTAGACTAGAGCAAGTGATATTTTTTTAAGTGTCACACTGAAAACCCCATTTCTTTTAATCAGCATCTGCTCGTATTAGGCTGCCTGTAAAATCGGCTGCACTGTTGACAATAGGGGAGGATGAAAAGAAACAAACAGAAAAAACTGCGAAAGACATGATATTAACAGCAAAGTGCAATAATCCTTCTCTTTCCTTGACAGTTGAAAAATATTGTTATTTTTGAACCTAAACAATTTAACTTTCCACCAATTTTGAATTTGGGCAACAAGGATGGAAGGGTGATGGAAATAAAGTAGGGATTGCATATGAACTCAAACATGAGATGAGGAGAGAAAACAGGAGAGGATAATAAACCTGCTTGAATAAATTAGGGTGTTGGTTTTTTTTAAAGCAAATCAGCTCCATGTTTTTGGAACACTGGTTGTACCCAAAGGCTTGCAGGGCCATAAGTAGTGACCTAAGTAGTGACATCTTCATGTGGTTTGGACTTGTACAAATAACATCAGCGTTTCTGTAGGAACTTCAGTATTTAACATGAAGAGGTGTATGAGAAAATTGTGAGAGTACACTGGGAGAAAAAAAAAAGGAAAGAACCAGCTCTCTGTGGTTTTTTTTTTCTTATTTAAATACATAACTATAGTTTATTATTTGGTAAATATTAAATGTTGAGATAGAACTGGTGTAAGTGACTGAGTGTCACAATGGGCTAAATGCAAATGATCATGAGTCTATTGTATTTAGGCAGTAAAGTGCTAAATACCTGGGGTGCAAGAAGGGAGGGGGCTTCCTTAATCATTAAAGCAGTCCTTGGATGTGGAGGATAATCACATCATCTCTAATCCCATTCATAAACACATCACGGCCCACAGTTAAAATCATTGTGGTTTCCCCTCCTTGTTCCTGTTAGGAAATATTTCACTGCTCTGATGGTTAGAAATCCTCCTGTCATTTCCGACGTGATTGTGGCTGGTTTATACGTATTTGTTTTGTGTCAGCACTGTCCTTCAATGTGAATAGTTTTCCTCCTCCCTGCTGCTTCCTCCCCGTGCATTTATAGCCAGCAATCGTGGCACCTCTTAGCCTTCGCTCTGCTCTGTTAAACATGCAGTGCTCCGTTGGTCTCTTCTAATAAAATAGGTGCCCCCTTCCTTCCATTGTTTCTGTTCGGTACCTGCTCTTTAAATTAATTGATCTTAAACGTGCTTGACCAAAATGAGGCTTCATGGTCCACATGAGTCCTGCTGCACAAATGTTTAGAGAAGGGCTGTTGATTTTTTTTGTTCTGTTTCTGGAAATGCTGAACGTGATGCACCTTGGCATAATAATTTCTGCTTTCAAGGACTCAGTGGTGACTAGTACTCATCCTGAAACTCTTTACTGCAACTATTTCTTTCTCCTCCTTCATCTTCTCCACCTGATGATCCTATAGTTTATGGGAAGAATGGTCATCACTATTTCCTAAAGGATAGCAAGCACCTTTCTTCTGAGGTAAATAAAGTATTGAAATAGCAGGACAGGCCTGGCGTCCAGGTGGGATGGCTTGTCCTCTGGAGATGCCCATTGCATTGCTTTCTCTGTTAGCTGAGGTACTAAACTGTCAGATGTCCATCAGTAAGGTGGAACAAGTGCTGTGAAGGTGCACGCTATCTGAGCTGGTATCATACTTACGCTGGTCATCAGTATCAGTCTTTTTGGGTGACAACCGATGTCTCCTGCCTCTTATCAGCAGATTCATTAACATTTTCCTAGTTACTGATCACTAGAGTTACTCCAGCTGCTGAAGGCCCTGCATAAGCTACAGGTCCTATGTACTAAGATGTGCAATTCCAATGCTGAGCTAAAGCCCGTGGACTTGAGCAAAAGCTCCCACTGGCAAAAGACACCGGTTTTGGTTTTGCAGGCAGCACCGTGAGATAGCAGACTTAACCAAAAAGAGGCTTTCTGTTGTTAGGGTTTGATTTTGAAAATGTGCCTGTTAGTGTCTTAGCAAGAAATTCCCACAAAAAGCTCATAGGTGGGTGAAAAGCCCTTTTGAGAGCAGGAATTAAAGACTAGTGCAGCTGTCTGTTTGCTTTCTATTTTAAACCCAAATGGAGTGTATCAGAGTTTTCCGGTTATGCCTATAGGAACAGCAGAGGCCAACTAATCTATATAAAATTAAGTGCATTTGTTAGAAATGTTTATGCCTGGTTTTCCTAAATGTTGCCTATTGATACTAAGACGCTCAAATTGTATGATGTGAAGTAGGAAGTAAGAACAAAACCTTTCAAAGAGACCACAGAAGGAAAAAAATTCATTCTCCATTATTTGATTCTATTGTCTTTTATTAGAAACAGTTAAAATGCTGTTCTGGGGGGAGAGGTCGTCACTAGTACTTGTTTATAGTGGATACAAATCGGGGAGCAGAGGATGTCATTGCTTTTCTGATGACCACTTGTGGCAGCATGTACCAGAGGATCATTGTCTGTGGTAGTACCCTGCTTACCACCCACTAAAACTGCTGCCTGGGTGGTAACTCTTTGATGGGACATCTTATTTACTATAAGGAACATATTAAGACACTTGCGGGGCTCTACCCACATGTTCTCTGTACAAACAGCAAATCTGACCTGAAAAAGGGTGTTGTTTTGAGTGGGATTTGGGCCAGAAGCTCCCTCCACCCTGAATTATAGTTCTATACATCTATTTATTGCTGGATTTCTTCTACCTTCCTCTGAATGCTGTTTAGTAGGGCTGAATATTGGACTAAATAGGTGTGAAATATCATCCATCCTGGCAAGTCCTGTAGTTCCATGTGCAAACAGGATTTATTAGAAACTCAATACATATTGAATGTAGGTCTTTAGGGATCTCTTATTTACTTTGGGCAGGTAAATATTGAATTGTCGTGAAAGGTATTTGACTCCATTTTGGAACAGAAAACAGAGGAGGTTAACAGAACAAAGAGAAGAAATTAACACCAATGGCAAAGGGTAACACATGTTCCTGAATATCCTTCTCTGACTTCGCAAGGGTGGATGTTTTGCATGGTTATGTAAAGCAAACTTTGTCATATCGCAAGGCTCAAAGAGGTGAACAGGAGTTGGGAGGGTGCTTTTGTAATCTCGTCTAACTAGTTTGTGAGTTCTGCCAGTTACTTCAGTTATTTTTCTTCTCTTTTTTGCAAAATGTTGGCTAGTTTGGTCTCCTTTTTCCTCATTATGCTCCAAATGAAACCCTGACTGTTGGAACTCGCCAATGTAAAATCTCATTGGGAAGCTGATGGCCACTGCAGGCTTTCCCCACAAGCTGCTCCAAGAGAAGTAACAGGAGGAACGGGACTGGAGGGGGATGTCATAGAGTGCAGTGGTCACACACCACGGCTGGAGCCAATGGAACCAGGGTGTCATCATCTTTTTCACCCACTGGAGACACATTAATGATATGCTCATGGGAATATCCACAAATGTAGGTGTGATTGGCAGAAGCAGCATCTCTAAGATAGCTGTTTCCAAAATGAGATGGCTTCTTGGTGATTGTTTTTCTTTAAAACCTTATCCATGAGATCTGGGGCTTTTTTGAGGGGAGAAAAGATACATTTCACTCCCCCTCACACAAGTTTTACTAAGTATCCCAGTGTCCTATGTAATATAAATGTGTGAGAACACCCGTTCTTGCTGATAATAATCATTAGAGGACAAGAACAGCCTCTCACAAACTTTGTTTCAATGGATGCTTCCACTTCATTTCAGAATAATGCATGCTGCAATTGCTGCAGATTTAAAGTTTTTATTGCATCTAAAGTAGAGAAAGAGAATATGGTCATTTTTTAATAGAGTGAGAAATATTCTTTCTGCAAATCTATAAATCAGCAGAATCTGACATTGGGAGAATTCCACCTCACACTTTTCTTTCAGACCTTGAGATTTGCAGGCGAGTTTATACAATTGTCACCATCCCATGCAATAAGTGAGATCACTTTTTAAGGTAGGAACGACTGGTGCTATTGCTAACAAGATAAATAACACTCTGTACGAAATTGTGCCTATCAGCTGACCTGTGGTCCTGTGTGTTTTTTATCTATTTTTTTTTTTTAAATGAACACTGCTCATTAAGGAATTACTCCTTTTTACAGATTAAAATGTGTAGGCTGTCTTTTTAGCCTCCCTGACACTGCTGGTCTCTGCTCTCTCATCACAGCACAAAGAAACACTGTTATTTACCCAGGGAAACAGGTGACTGAACTTATAAAAATCACTACAGGACAAGATGTATTGAGGCCTGGCACAGAATGACAAATTCTGGCGGGGTTTGCCAAGAAGAGACATATTGATTTTTAAATGATTAATAAGGAGAATATAATTGTATTTCATTAAGATGGATGGGATTTCATTTAGTCTGTCTTCTCCTTTTCCACTTCAGATGCGAAAGGAAATCAAGTCATCATCAATGGCACCTTGTGTTAGCCTGCCATGGAAACGAGGTCATTGATTGAGTAAAAGAAGTTTCCGAGAGGCTAGCCTAGTCTTTAATGGAGTTACTGGCATAGATAACGTGGCAAAGATAACGACACTAAGTTTCTCACATTATTTTGAGAACAACCAGGACTAGGAAGACATCGATAGCGTCTTTGTTCTGGACTTCGATGCTTTTCAAGTTGCATATTAGCCCAAGTAAATTGAGCTGAGCGTACAAAGACACAGGATTTCTCATTTGTTTTTATAGTAATTTGAAGCCTTTCCACTGTCCAAGCCTGAGAGACAGATATGCTGAAAAAGGGAGGAGTTCAAAATCCTATAATCTTGGAACTCCTAGCAAGAAAATCAGTGTATTCTCAATCACAAGTATGTAATTAACTTTTCTGTGGATTTCTATGGATTTATGGTTAAATTAAACCAGTACTTCTGCCGTCACCTGAAATTGAGGGCTTTGCAAAGGAAGATGTTCTGTTCTAGATCATCTTCTCAAGCCCTAGCTTAGCAAATAGACCATGAGGGACTTTCCTGTCTTGTTTTCCAGCACACGTGCCAGGATGCTAACCCACATTACTTCTGACTGGCTGTTGCTTTCACTTTTCCTGTGTTCATCCAGCTTCTTCCCAGAAGTTTTTACTCTAGTTGTAGGGATTATTCGACTGCTCACACAGCAGTGGCTAAACGGCCTGAGTGTGGCATGTTAAGCAAACCGTTTTTCATTATATAGCCAGTTTCTGTTTCTTGACATTTTAGTAGCTCGTGTCATCGTTTGTGATATTCCTGCAGTTGGGAGTTTTTCCCATCAGAGCCTCCAGATAAAATATTGAAAAGATTTTTGGCGATGCCCAAGCCTAAATGAGGGATATTGGGTGTTAATTAGCAAAAGGTGAAATAATATATTAGTGAAGGAATTAATAGGGAATGGGAGGGAGACAGAATGAAGGATTAAGAACGCTTAAGGATGCTAATCACATTCGTAGAAGGAATGCATGTTCCTACTAAGCTAACAAATACGTTACAGTGCAACGCTGTATTTTCATATCATTTTGGATTCAGTTAAAGACACGGAAGACATCAGTCTGCTTCTGCAGACAGAGAACATTTTCAGTTCAACCACCATGATGATGGAAGGAGATAGAGGGGTTCAGCCATGGATGATTAATTAAAAACTGATAAACCAAAAAATTAGTTTTGGGTTGCACAGGTGGAGAGAAGATTTTCATGTATCATAGTTGAGTTAATCGTGTTATCTCAGAGCGACTACTTGTGCATTCAGGCCCTGCAAACTGCTGTTTAAAACTACAGTTGAAAACATGCAGCTTGTTATCAAGCCCACTTTTCAGGGAAGAAAACTGAGACAATGAGATGGAGTAAATTATGTTCTGAGGCAGGTCAGGAAGGATCCACGAGTTTGTTCCGTGAGCTAGACATTCATTTACTGTCAGACTTGGAACAAATCACTTAAGAGTCATGCTAGCATGGAGATGTTGGCATTTATTTACATGCTTCCTGTGAGAATTAAACAAGTTTTTTGGACAGTTTCCTGTCGGAGTCAGTTACTCTATCCTCCCTGCAACGTGGGGACAGAAGTATGCATATATGCATAGCTGATAATGGAGAGCGAGGGGAACTTCTGCTTTGCATTTGCTAGGCTTCTTCCCTCCACGGAGGCTGAGGAGAGCAGGATATTCTCAGGATAATGCAAATAAGAGGGAACAGGAGGAATCTGGGGTGTAAAATGCAGACCACAAGTTTTTTCCATAGCTATGGAGATAGTGGTTTTGAAAGAAAGTGAGAAAACTGTATGAATGAAACTCTCAGCCTGTGCTGGGGGAGATCACATAGCGGTCTCATCCTCCCAGTTTAAATATTTATTGTCCCTGAAGCCCCAGTTTCAAAGGTAGGCAAAGTTACTTCGTCCCTCCCAGCTTGCGATGAACTCGGCTTCCTCCCGATTGCTCGGTGGAGCTGACAGCCCAAGCCTGTACAACTGAAACTGTCTTTGATGTGTGCAGCTGTGAACTGCACACCCCTGCGCTGCCCTGTCCCATCTGCTTGTGTTCCATACCCAGGAGATACCCTTGTGTTCCATACCCAGGAGATGACTTTGCTGGTGTAGAATGTGGTACAGTTCTCTGATGAGGTCATCTGCTAACCAATGTTCTGCTGCATAGGAGATGTGTACATTTAAATCGTTATTACAGAATGTCCTAATTTGCTAAGACATGACTTATCCTGACAGGTTTCTAATGAAACATCAGATAAGGAACAAATCGTGGCAACTAGAGAAAGGAACAATAATTTGGGTTTGACCCTGGAGTTCGACTGTGGTGACTACAGCAGATAAGAAATTTTCTAACAAAGATGACTTTGAAAAGAAAAATGTAGGTTAGCAAACCCCCAAATCTAGGGCAATAAATACACTGTTTTGTTTGAAAGTGCCTCATTTAAAGCAGAAATTCTACCAACAGAGAAACATTTGTTCTAAAATAACACATAAACTGTCTATTAAATGCAGTCTAGGATGTGATGAAGTTTATATCCGTTTACTGTATCAAGCAGGAAAGGCCCTGGAATCTGGGCCTCGTATCTTCCAGGTTAGTAGCTGTCCTGAGGCAGTGAAGGTGGTTTCTCACTTGGCTTGCATGAATTTTTGGTAAACTTCAAAAACTTGACAATTTTTGTTCAAAAAAAAGATGGAATAATTCTGAAGACTCCAAAAACTTTTGGGGTATGGGAAAAACATCTAAGACGTTGCTTTGCTAAGGATAAAATCTCTGGTTTTACCTCAGATTCTTTGTGATGGTCAGCAATTAATTCTTTTTCTAAGAAAGATTTTCTACTTCGTCTTATTTGTATGGACACTGTTCCTATAAAAATTTCTGACTGTATTGAATCCAGATCAGTGTTAAAGGTAATCCCCTTTTTTTTAAACTTTGGTTAAATTCTCTATTCTTGCTTTTCCCCCTTTTCCTTTCTTTCCGTATGGATTCTATGAATGCAGATTTTGGTCTTCTGTATTTTGTTTAGAGATGCCTTGGCAATGTCTGAGTGATTTCTCATGGGCTCTAGCGTCAAAACTGAAGGGATGAAGAAATTGGATATTTAACAAAGTCTTCATTTGTTCTGTAAAGTTAATTAGTCACTCTTGACCGTCAGATTAGATTAAAATTAAATATGGGTCAATTAACACTTGTTACTTTTGTTAGCTCCGTTTCTGACCAGTCACACCAAAATTACCACTGAAAGTCACAAGTTTATTTAAGTAGAAATTAAGATGCAGAATCAGCTTTCTCATTTTTGCTAAAATCACTTTTTTTTTTTTTCAGACCTTAAATCTGTTAATCCATTTTTACTTTGGTAGGGTAACATGTCTAAATAGGAGGCAGAAATGTAGCATCACAGAATTATCACACCTTTTTAATCTTATAGTATGTATTAATAGACTTGGTTTCCAAGCATTTCTTAACCTTAATGGTTAATACACTACCCTGACCAAATTCGGTCTGCACAAATCGCGTACATTAGCATTTACTATCGTGTTACTGCAATTACCGAATTTGGGAACTAAATCTTGCATTTAGTTCTTAACCTTGAGTCATATGCTGTATCGTAACCAAAAAGATCATATCCCTGGTCTTGGCTTGTAGCCACCGAGTTAGATCCTTCCCTTCTTTCTGGGTGACCAGACGCCTTCTATTCACCAGCTCGCTCCCAGTGTCTTTACACCAAGCAAACTTCAGGTCTGAGGTTTTCCTCCCTCACATTTCTGCCGAGCTAAAAGTCAGGATAAGGTCTCATTTCACTTTATTAGGAAAATAGAGTGCAATATATAACATTCACCAACTTGATTATCACTTTCTCTGCTTTCACCTTCAGAGCGTTTGGGCATTTACCATTATTGCGCTGGTTTCATGGAACCTGCTGATTTAAGGGATGTTTTCAAGTTATTAATCTAATGTAAAACCAGAACAAACAAACAAGCGAAGGACAACCCAAACTTGACCCACTGTTTCACGTTAGAAATTATTTGCAATGTTTATATTACATTTTTTTTCCTTGACTGCTGCTCTGGTTTCCCTACTATTTTTTCCATCCTCCCTTTCAGTCCATAATTTATTTTTATTGGTTACAGTAAGACTGCAGGCTTTCCTACAGCTGAGCACAGCTGCTAATGTTTTGCTATTGATTCCACATGTTAGCTCAAAAGTGTATAATAATCTGTTTTAATCGTTGCCTTTGGCTTTTCCTCTTCCCACTCTGAGAAGTGCCCTCTGCCTCTGGCCTGGCATGGCCATAACCAGAAACTGATCCTAATTACGTCAAACCACTCTCTGCCAAAATGCCCAAATATCCGTAACGTGTTTGAATAACAACTGTTGGGAGACATAACTCCATCCAGCTCCCTGGAAAATGCTTCAAATTATCAACCGTAGATGTGCTGACAGGAAGAAAATCTTGTGGGCATGGTAGGAGGCTAAGCTACCTCTGGCCCGAAAGGAATACCTCAGCGGTACAAATGTAATGCTATTTGAGCCCCCCCTTCAAATCCCTGCAGCTCTGAGGAAGCTCCAAATTATAACAGGACTCCTAAGGGAACGGCGCATAATCAGCCCTGCTGAAAACACGTTGAGTAGCGCTAAATAAATCCCAGGTCTAATTATGTTACTGAGACTGCATGGGGACTGCACATCTGGAAGTTCCCCCCCAAAAAAAAGTCCTGTGGTAGTCGCAGCGAAGCAGATTCAGCTACTCCGGCGTCCATGGTAGCTCAGCAGCCATCTCCAGGAAGGAGCTGTGAGAGTCCCCTCACAGCGCAGGAGTGGCCCGCATTAAATCACTGCTTATTTAATCTGTCAAACTCCTCTCCTTCGGTCTAGGAGGCATCTGCCCGGGCTGGCAGGAGAACCGGAGCTGTGGCATCGGATGGGGACGGCTCAGCCAGTGCTGCTGGGGTGCAGAGCCTTCAGCCGCTCCCCAAAACACGGCCAGTCCTTTCCCAAGCACTCGCTATGTGGAAATGAGAGAAGCAACTCAGGGTTTTGTCTGCAAATACAAGGGGGCTGGTTGGTTGAAGCAAATAAGAATTTTCCCACAGGTTTCTCTGGGGTTATGTTCTGGCCACAGTGTCTGTGACACCAGCAAGCATTGGGAGAACTTGCACGAAATGCTCAGTACCCCACATGATCTTTTCTACATAAAATAACTGCTTTTTACCCCACCAAGGACGTGTAGTTCCTTATCCTGACATGAGTGGCACCTTTCTGAGAAGCCTTTGTCGCTACTGTCACGATTTTTAGGTGCAAACACGTACTACCTGGAACAGACCTCGCTACTGGGAGCTGACCGGGACTATACAGCAGGTCTGAAAATAAAGCCCCTTGTCTGGGCTCCTGAATTTTCTTATGCTTCTGTGGTTTTATCAGCGACCATGAAGAAAAATGCCAGCAGAGGTGTGTCACCAATAGCTAGACAAAGCTATTTAAAACTATTTGCGTCCCTCTTTCTTTGTATGTTCTGCTTCTGTTACTTGATTAGTTGGCTGTCAGAAAAGAAGATGACATACTAATTAATTTTGTAATTGTGCTGCTAGTCAATATTAGCCTGGTCCAAAGTCAGATTGCTGTATTGTTATATATCACTATGCATCGGTGATTCTTGATGATGTATGAAGTGAATATTACTGGGGTTTTTAAGCTTCCTAAGGAGGCCTAGAAGCACCCTGAGAATAAGTGCTAATTATGCAGACCATGGAGACAAATTCTTTCCTCTTTGCTGAAATATATCCATTAGCAAACAGTAGAACACAGAAAATTTTGGGTGGTCCGTAGTAGCTCTGTTTAGTGTTCAGAAGAGCTCGTGGAGAGCGTTACGTATTGCTAAAACTTATGAGAGAAAAGATATTTAAATTTCTCTGTTCTGTAGGATACATATAGCTGTTCTTTGATAAAATGCTCCTTTAATGTTGTGCATGAGAAATCAGGTCTTTACTTTGAAGTTGGAAGGAAAAAGTAAGGAATGAAATTTTCTGTTCTCTGATGCCTTCAAAATTTAGATAGTTCATTTTAGAACTTTATTAAAAAGAGGATTTTAGTTTCTCAGGATTTCTTTTTCTATTTGCATGGGTTTTGTGGCTCATTAAATCTAAATATTTTCCTGTTCCCTTTCTCTAGTCTGTGATTCTACTTGCAGTATTAAAACTGAGTTAACTTTTGTTTTAAAACATCAGACCTTAGACTATATAGGTAAATTTCTATGAAAAAATGACCCAGATATCGTCTGTATTTCTCCTGTAACCACTTCAAGTGATGTTATACTGGTGTGCATTTGATTAGAAAGAGATGGAAATTCTGTTTGTCAAGCTGTGCTCAGAAAACACCTTAATATGACTGATGCCATTCTTCATTAATTTTGTCTGGTTGAGTGTCCCGTAGCCTTGGTACAAACCACAGGCCTCACAGAGGCACAAAACGCACCTTTTCTTCCACCTGTGGAATGCCGATACCCTGTCATGATCTTCTCTTCCTTGCAGCAGTGCCTGGGCAACAAGTGGAGAAGACAGGCTGGACCTTCTGGATCTCTCCTCTCCCAAACCTCACTCCAGTCCGGTGACACCTGCAGCACCTTTGCTGCTGATATTTGGTGCAGTTCTATCTGAGCTGAGTGCCTGAGCTACCAAGCTCCTGAAGTCATCCTCAGAAATGGAATTTCCAAGTGGAAACCTCCAAGGCCTTCAGAGTTTCTCTTATGGGAAGATTTACTGATGAAAGCCATGGTTATAACTGTGAGGCCCTCAAGGAGTTCAGAGGTGCTCTGTGATAGCCACTGCTCAAATACCCAGTGAGGAGGAGAGTGGCTCAGGTGGAACTAAATGTGTGCAGAGACATCCAGATCTTTCACAGTGCTTCTGACCAGCAAGAGTTACAGTACAAGCAGGTATTGCAATGCTCTTAAACCTTTTGAACAAGGGATGGGGAGTGTTCAGGGGCTGTAACCGCGAGTTTTTCTTACCTTCTCCTTGCTGATGCACTCTATGACAGCCATACTGAACCAACAGAATGCAGAACTGCGCTTGCAGGTTGTCTTCTCAGAGACTTGGATGGAGCCACCCAAACTCCGCTCCTCCTTCAGCACCATGGGGCACTGACTCGTTATTCCCCTGGGCTTCTGCAGAACTGGTGTGTTGGCCGTCATGCGCTGTTGCTCCCCTGGCATCTAGAAAGAGTTAAGAGATGGTGACAAGCGTATGGAGTCGCTTCTGCCTGAGGAACTCCAAGGTAAGCCAGGGCACCTCAGCCCAGGATGGACAGGGGAGCGGGGAGAGATGTGGGTGAATACAGATCTGCCTAACTTCTGGAAGAGTTAGGAGGTGTCAGGTGAAGCCAAATTGGCTGGTTCAGAAAAAAAGAACAAAAATCAGTGTTTCTTCACAAAAGACACAGCAATGCACTGAACTGCTTGTCGCAGGGTGCTGCGGATGCAAACACTAGCATGGGTTCAAGAGCAGACACGTTATAGATGAGGAGCATGATTATGGCAGGCGCAGAAACCTATTGAATTGCAGATCGATAAAAGCTGCAAGTGCATTTGGGAAAGTACCTTTGTACAGAGCTTTTCCTGTTAGGTGCTTCTCTCAGCATCTGCTTTTGGCTGTTGTCAGCTACAGGACGCTGGGCTAAACAGACCTGTGGTCTGACCCAGCTGCCTTTAGAATCTGGTGTTGCTTTGCTTTCATACAAATAAATCACAGAAGGTCCCCAGGATATCTGTGGAGCTGTTCAGAGAAGAGACCAACAGCGTTTCTTTTCAAAACTGATGTGCCCATCAGCGTGGCTTGTGCCATAAACGAGTCGCATTCCCAGGCTGACTTCTCCTCACTGTTTGCAAGGTTCTTACCAGGGTCCAGGCTCTCAGAAAGGGCCTCACGCTGCTCTCTGCTTTGTTAAACAAAAGCTGGGTTTATATTTAGCAGTGCCTGGAGTGTCCATGAAACAAATCACACCTATGAACTCAGCAAGATGAATAGGTCCTCTTGAAAACTAGCAAGGAAGGCTGAATGGGAGATTAATATGCAGTCCCAAGTTATGCTTCCCCCAACTTGTATTGATTATTTGGAAAGTTAAAAAATACCCCGTTTCCTTGTATAAGTCAGGCTGAAATTCTTGTGCATCCGTTCTTAAAATAAGAAAATAATTTGTCTGGGAGGAGAGCTCTTTGACTGGTTTCTGTTTGAGAGGCAAGAGGTTTAAAAGCTTCCTGTCATCACTTTGGTGGTGTTTACCAACAGATTCTCAAAATAAGCACAGAATTAACAAATAGAAGAGTTGTGCTGCTTAGAGACTTCTCCACGCTTGGGAGGGCGGCCTGGGCAGTAGGAAAGGACCTGCGCTCTTTTGAGTTATCCCACTTTTGGCTTTGAGGTTGACTTGTGACTATGAATAGGGGACTCTCACTGTACTTCTTGTTAAGGTGGGGCAGTAAATGTCTCCATTCTGAGAATTTGATAGGGAATTGGCATCAAGAAGTGCTTCAAAGTTCAGGGACTGGGTGAGAGATGGACTGTGAGCACGTGGTGTGTTGTGCGATGCTTTGCTGTTTGAAGATGATCCCCGTGATGGGTTAGACCTTCCTGGTCCCTCTGTTTCCCCTCTTTGGTACGTAGAGGACAAGTGACTATCTAATCCTACATCATTTCCTCAGCTGCTTTGTAGATGACCTTCTTGAAGAAGTGCTCTCTGCATTAGGGGGGCTGCTTCTCTGTCAGGAATCTTATCACAGTATGTAAGTTGTCTAATTTACACAGAGCAGAGCTCCACAATGTCTTCTCTCCTTTCCCAACCAATAGGAAGTGCAGTTATCATTCATTGGTTAGTCTTAATTACATTTTTTTTTCTTTTATTATTATGAGTGCTTTCAAAATCGTTACTGCCTGGCTGCAAAGGGAAAGTTCTGGCCAAAATATGAATCTATAGTACGTCATCTAAAGGATGTGAAAAATTATATCCTATAAGGTCCAATGCTTTGTATTGATCTTACAGAGGAGACAAATCTCATGGGTCAAAGTTGAAGTGATATGGACAAGCAAAATCAATAATAATTTTAAAAATAGGCATTTTTTCCCTCTTCTTTTACTAATTCATGAAAAAATACAGGAGTACCAAAAGAGTTGCACATTATTGATGTTTTACAGATTGCTACTTTTTTAAAATTAATTATGTTTTGGAAAATATTTTTTTCCCAACCTCTAGTTGGCAAAAAGGTTTTTCGAAAGCTAAAATCAAGCATTTCTATCAGAATAGATCTGACTTCTGTTGTGGCATCGCTAGTACAAGGGTTTTAGTACCTTGAACATATAAAAAAGTATGCTTTCCTTCTTTTTTCAGTAAGTCAGAGTTGCCTGTGACAGATTGGAAGGATCTCTGGTGTCCTGTGGTGAACCTCACTGGCTGGTTTCCCCTCTTTGCCAGCACACTGAAGTGTAGCTGAGAGCTGCTTAACTTTTTTGTTTTTCTCTTAGGAAAATGAGGCTGTTGTGGATTTCTGCCATGTGCACATAAACCTCCTCTATAAATTAAAGAGGTCCATGAGCAGTGATTTCCATGACACCCACTCATCAGTGTCCACCTTCTTGAATACCTGTGTGCTGGCATGGTCACGTTAGTGTCTTTGCTGATGACTAAAATGGAGGCTATCATTCTACAGCGCATGACAGGAATTTCTATTGGCAGGCACCATGGAGACTGAGATAATTGATTTAAAAAACAAACAAACAAATGACAAACCTAGCAAAAAACAAACGATAAAATAAAATTATAAATGTGATTTTAATTATTTTGTTAAATAGCTCAGGAAAATACTTCTTTTCCATCTTCCCTCTTTCATTACTCCTGGTGTTTGCTTCTTCCTACGTCTTGTGTCGTGGCCTCTTGCTTGAAGAGAATGAAAATGGGCATAGACCAAGATGATTTTTTTCACTGGCATAAGTTTGGCTTCTTGTTAAATATTGTTATTACTTAAAGTCCTCAAAGTGTTCTCTGTACTGGACAGACCAGTGGGGAAAATGTTGCCCTTAAAAGTGTTTTAGGCTCCTCCTAAGAGCTTAATTCAAAGAGTGTGCCTCGCATCTCTGTATAGGATAACTCGCTAGCGGAGACCCTGTGCGTGGGGCTGGGGACAGGGGAGGAGAATCCCACACACCTAATGGTAGCCTTTAGTATTACACAGCATTTAGCAACCATTACACAAACAATTGTTTCATTTCA
Organism: Eurystomus gularis; assembly: GCA_013400335.1. Lineage (NCBI taxonomy): Eukaryota > Metazoa > Chordata > Aves > Coraciiformes > Coraciidae > Eurystomus > Eurystomus gularis. Next base: position 222,294 of record VZZY01005592.1, read on the forward strand.
AAGCTCTTCTAATTGAGCATTAGTTATACGCTCTCCCTTGCCCTCTATTTGCTGTGTTAAAAATCACAACCCTAAAAAAGCTGACTTGAAAGATTCAATAATTAAACAGCTACTTAGCCCAGGAACGTCAAAAACCCTTTTTCAGGGGCAGCGCACGTACCTTCGGGTGTAACCACACCAGTGTAGCTGGTGGCAGAATCCAACCAAAAGTATATCTAAAAGTCTGTCTACAAGCATTTAAAAAGTGCAGTGGGAAGTGGATGGAAGGAGAAAGTGGAGAAAGAAAAACAATAGGTACAAATTTCTACCAGTTTCCTCAGGCATCCATAGCAGCTGCTTAATGATACATGTATCATTATATCTTGGAGTAGTTGGAGGGCAGAAGCAGACTTGATTACACTACAGACAATTGTTTCACAATAATTCTGGACCATTTTTCATTAGCTGTCTCCCCTCACAGCAAAACAAGGGACAATTTTTTTTTAAAAAAAGTCTTATACCTCTAGAAGGTTGTCCAACAGTTAAAGATTTTTAATAATTCATCATGCGAAACATCTTGAGCTAAATACTGAATTTCCCAGCAATAACAGCAAAAGATGAATGAAAGGAGCTGAGGTTAACTTGCTCTGATAGAAACAAAAGGGTAAATAAAAAGAATGATGCTCTCGCTTTTCCGTGATTTATCAGTACATTTTTATTACCCCCTCCGCTTTGACATGTTTTGTCACTCAGTCTGTTGAGCCAAACCAGTTCATTCCAAGCAAGCTGATTAAGTAGCTGATTAAAACAAAGCAGCAGATTTGTCTGCCTCTAATCATTTACCATCACCCTAGTGATGCAATAGGTGCAGGCCTTACTCATGAGTGCAGCTGCTGACGTGACCTCTTGAGGAAAGATAAGGACTTCTGGTCTTGATCATCTGGCCCAGCTCATCAGGTCACAAGGTGCTCTGACTGTAGTGATGAGAGCGATGACTTTTACGGCAATTGCTGTGTTTTCTCGCTTTTGAACCACCCGTGGAAGGAGATGACTCATTCATAGTAACATTGAAATGTGGGGCTCCCCACTTCGTTAGATGAACATCATGTACCCAGCAAGGAGCAATTTGTAGGAGGAGAAGCCTTATTACTTAGTTTATGTCTGCTTCCCAAGACACACTGTCACTGCTCCTCAGGGCAAAAAAGACCCAAGTCCAGGCTCTTGAAGACCTGAAGATGATACAGCCTAAAATTTTGAAATGCTGGAACTTGAGAAGTCAAAACAAGAGGCCGCTGCTGTTTGGGATCTGGTGTGGGACATCCTTATAGGCAATAGCATGCATTACACAGAATTGTGTAACCCTTAGGTGGTAAGTCCTTAAAATATTGGAATGAGGTGATATACACTAAACGCAGACACATTCCTTACTTCAACTTGGTTAGTGATAAAATTAAAAGCCCTTCCAAACGTAAGGCTGCTGGAAGTTAGACACACTTCTTAAAATGGCTGGTTTAGCAAGTGATTCCACAATCAAACGTGTTTTGATACGCTGGGCCCTGCACTGGTCATTGCGTTGCAACCCAGACACTTTAAATCTTACTCAATTCATCATTGTCTTGTTTGAAGATTGTAATTTCAGTAGGTTTCCAGAGAAAAGGGAGATAGCGGCAAACTGCAGAAGACAGCGAACCGTAAAACATCTTGCCGTGTTCACTTCCCCATTGCCCCAGCGATTGATGCTGTTGCTTCTCTTGCCCCGTGAGTTATAGCTTTAGTAAAGCATTGCCAAATTCAAGGCAGCAGGCCTCTGCTGGCACCGCAGAATGACAATTCTTATCTGTTTTCTATAGCCTGACATTTTCAGTAAGGCCTGGAAGGTTTGGTTAATAGGGTTTGTCAAAAGAGAGCTACAATATAAAATGTTGAAATATGGAATGAGAGCAGAGCGGAGAACCTGTGTCACGTTAAATGTTACCAAAGCAATTTCTAGGAGACTAATTATTCACAATGGATAACTGAATTGTAAATCTCTATTACGAGTTGGGGATTGAATGTGAGTTTCCTTGGAAAGCAGTTCTGAAGTCTGCTACTTTAACAGCTAATACATAAGGAAAATGGTAGATGTGCCAGAGGCTTTGGAAGAGGAGAGGTTAAAGGATGAACAGACAGTAACTCATTCATTCACTCTGCAAGTCCTGAAAAGACACATTTGATTATAAAATGCCTGATAGACTTGGTTTTTAACAGTCTGATATTGAAAGCATTCTGATATAATAATTCCCTATTACTACTGCTGACTAGAGAAAGGATGGACAGACATCAGAAGAGGGTCATCTTGATATGTTCAAGGGTGCTTAGCTGGATTTTCAAACAGTGATAATCAGATACTTCCTAAAATTCTATGGCCTGCCTTTTGGATGCCAAGTCCCATCTAGGATGGTAATTGTGCTTACTAATGCCCCTGTGAAATCCTTCATCCTCTTACATGAAGTAGCCCACAATGGGTTATCTGTGCCCTGAGGAGATGTTTGTCCCTGTCCTTTCTGTTATCAGGCATTTCATGAGAGAAGATGAAAGGTAGTGGACAGTGCCTGCGAGAAGAGCCTCTCCGAAATATCTGTTTGGGGTAGTTCATGCCATATTCCATGCTTCTGTTCTCTAGATTGCTGCTCAGCCTTAAGGAGGTCAATGATAGCTGAAGATCATAATGAAAAATGGTAAATGTGAAAGTTGAACTTTTCCTAGACAATAGGAGAATAGGGGCTTTTTTGTCTGCTTTATTTTCTCACAGCTTTGAATTTATAATTGAGTTTAAGCATCTCTTCTGGACAGTGAAAAGCAAAAATGTTGTGTTTGAGATCTTTGAACTGGTTCAATTTTTAAGCTTTGATACAAAGCTGGTTTCTTTTTACTCACTTGACTGGATTCTTTCAGACCTGCTACAGTTTTGTTATCTTGCAACTCTTCTCAAACTTCCAAGAAATCGGTGCATTTTCTGTTTAATGAAGTGTATTTCTTGGAAGGTTTTGCAAAAGCAAAGGTGCCTGGTGGTGCCACATTTATTTTTTGTTTTCATTTGTGGCAATCTTTGCATTGACTAGTGCTTGTAGGAATCCCATCCTTATTTTTGGTGAGGAGCCCTTAGCCAAACACAAAGTCCCAGCAGTGAGAAGGTATAAAATGGGCTGTGGATGAAAAAAAAGGCTGTTTCCAGTGATTTTTCTTCCCTTCCTTCTAGGCACTCATTCAAGAGCCTGTTAGTAGTTTGTTCAATGTTGCACTCATATGCAAGGATAGAAAAATGCAATCTTCTCAGAGCTCTTTGCATCAGCAATTATTTACTTCCCTGTAAAAAATGTCACAGAGCAGTGAAATAAACTTTGAGGAAGGTATCCTCTAGTCATACAGTTGTGGTGGAGCCAACTCACTCCAGAAACGTGATGGAAGATGCACCAGGGAGGTAGAACCACTGGGGTGCTGCTGAGTGACTTCCTTCTGGTATTAAATACTGAAATTAATATGAGATTTTCCTAAGTAGGAGCTGCCAGAACAGCTTGTAAGTGAGACTGATGTCTTTGGAGACCAGCATATAATAACGTGTTCTGGTCATGTCCTGATATTATATGGAGTTGATAAAATCTAGGATTATAAATTGTTCTGCTAGACATTATTGTCCATACTAAATGATTTCTTGATACTTCAAAAAAGAAAACCAAGACACAATTAAGAAAATGCCATTGCTATCTGTTGCACAAACCACCTTGTAATATCAGCAGCTACAGCAAAGATGTCTATTTTACTACAGAATTGCATATGTTAATTGATGGTTAAAGTTCAGGCTTTTTAATACATTTATTATAGAAACATACAGAGTGGCTGAAGTGGAGAGAATAGCATTCTGGGTTGCACGTACTTTTTCTTTAGTGTTATGTTCATATTCTATTTTTTAAATATATTTAGCTGCTGCTAAGTATAGCTGCAGCTACCTGCTTTTTAAAGAAACTTTGCCTGGCACTATGAGAAAAGGAAAGAAGGTTTTGAAGAGCCATTTACATTTTTTTCTCCAAGAAATGACTCAGCAATTTGCATTTGCAAGGAAGCAGTCGTTTCTTTTTTCTAAATAAGCCATCGTGTTCAAAGTTGATTTGTTCCAAGAAAAGGAGCTGAAATTAGTTACTGACATGCAATAATTCATTTCTTATTTTACCAACAGTAATTAAATTGCCCGGAACTGTTGTCATTTAACAGCCTATTAATTGACTAATGTGCATTACTTGCACGCAGGCTATAGGTAAAATCCAAGGCTTAAGAAAGGAAGAAAGAAGGAGAAGAAAAAACCTCACTGATTTTTCATGGCCATCATAGATGAATGATTAATTTATTTCGTAATGGAATGTAGTTTTTGCAAACAGTAATAGGTTAGACTTTAAATACACAATTTCATCAGCGATAGCCCTAAAGAAGGAAGTGGTAGTCAACTGTTAATTCTTTGGAGAGGGGCAAAATTACTAATTTGTGCTTTTTTACAACCATATAAAGATTACATAGCTCTTTCTTCCTTTAAAATCAATGATTTCTGCTTGCACCAGTATTTTCATTATAAAATCCCTTCTCCTAATCATATAATTGGCCAAACATTCTGGTATTTTCCTCCTTTTGTTCCACCAACATCAAAAGAAACTTCGTCATGTGCATCGGACAGTCTCAGCCTAATAGCGACTACACAGAGAAGTGGATATAGCAAGTTCAGCAGCTTTGATTTTGTCCAGTCAAATATGATACATTCCAGTGCTGCGTTAGTGGCCTGCATGCGGAAGAAAAATCAATGAGGTCAACCTCTAGGTCCCAGCTGAGAATAATCCACTTCATAAAAATAAACCAAAAAGTTCTCTGTCATCACAGTAAACTCTAATTTATAGTGTTGCAGGCTCCTAACAGAATCTACAGCTCTACGAACAGATAGGGAAACAAAGGTCAAGTTTGTAAAGGAAAAGATGTGAGATGGGATTTTCTAAATCACCTAACCATCGGGAGACTAATAACCACAATGTCTTTCTATGAAATTGGGAATCATCGGTTAGAGGACATGAGGAGGGAAATGAATTGGATCTATTAGCTGCCTAAGTGTGAGAGAAGCATGGAAATTCAGTCCGGTGCAGTGGCAGTTCAGACAATTATGGTGGAAAAAACCAAAGAAAATATTAAAGCCATCATATAGGGCTTCTGGGAGGATCAAGGGGAATGAAATAGGTCCAGGACACAAGGCCGAAGAGAAGTTTGTACTAGTCAGTTTATACACCGTAGCTGGCAGTTGTTTGGCCAAATGCAGGAGACAACACTGCCTGTGTCTTCATCTGCTTGGCTTTCTTTGCAAGTCCATGGTGAAAAACAGGCACTGCTTCCTACTGTTTTTCCTCACTTAAGATATAGCAGATGAACTGTGCTCTGCAAGCGCTTAATTTTCTCCGTTGACTAGATGGGGACCCTGCATCAATAGATGGGATGTAGTCACCTTCACTGCACATCTGTGAAGTTGGAGAAGATAAATCCCATCACTGAAATGGTTACTTGTCATATCTGGGGACCTGACCAAGTACTCTGTTCTTAGATGTCACTGAACTTGGCTGTGGTTTTTGGGTCACCACCATTCCCATTGTTCAAAGGCAGACCACAGGTAACACAAAGCCTTCAGACTCCCGTGGTTGTGGTGCCCAGCGAAGGAAGAACATGGAGTGCGCAGCCAGACCCTGTAGCGTTCACTAGGCTGTCTTTCAAAATACAACTTCATGTTAGCCCATAACATGCTTGTTTTTATTTCAATAAAACAGTAGTTTAGACAATAACTAAGTACGTCTGGAAGAATATATGGGAAGGCTGTGAAACTATTAATAACATTTGGACACCTCTTGCACTGTTTTAATGCATCACAAGTTAGCACAGTATTGATTCAGTATCAAAGTTCTGAGAAACAAGCCTCTTACCAATATCATGGATCTGATGTTGTAATTGAACTAGAAAATGTTGGATTTCCAGCATTACTGCTGAGAATTCTTCCCAATAAATGTGTGTTTTCCACTGGGGCTGAAATCACTTCAAGTGCTAGTTTTAATTTTTTTCCTTTTTATATTTTTCCTATCATACAAGTTCCCTTTCTCCCCTCTGAGTGTAAAATAAACATAATGGGGCCAACTCTTGGCATTTTACTATCTTGACTTGCAGGAGGATCATTTGAGATACTTGGTTTAGATAATTAAATCTTTTGCGGAAGGATTAAACTTTGGAGGAGCGAAAATAGGTGAACCTGAAAAATACAGTGTCGAAAAAACTGAGCCGATAGGAATCATGGGCAGTAGAAGCCTTTGTTAACATGGGAGGGAAAAGGAGAAAAGGGAGAAGGGAATAGAAAAGGGAGCTACAGTTATGATACCAAAGCATAAGGAAGAACAAAGAGTTTATGCTTAAAGGAGAAATGAAGTAGTGGGAAGGAAGGAAGGAAGTGACGAGAAGAATGGCTGTGCGTTTGGCCTCTTAATTTTGAGTGGATGCTGGCATACCCAAAACCAGATGGCAGAGCAGTTTCCATTATAGTGCCTCCTCATTTCTGGGTCTCTCTCAGAGTTCCATGCTCCTTTTATCCAGCATCTTCCATCTACAGCTATGAACCTCCAGAGTTTGTCAGTAAACACTGACGAAATGGGGAATACGCCTTTTTTTAAATTTTATTTTCCAAAATTCATTTTAATTTTCGTTCTTAGGTCTAGGATCACATAAGCCTGGTTTTGGAAAACAAGACAGCAGAAGACCCAGCTCTGTAGAAGGGACAGCAGGAGTGAACTAGTGTTAGGACCATCGCTGCTGTTGTAGCAGCGCTTTTTTCAAGTTACATTGGTAGAATTACGCAAAGATTGCCAAAACTGCATTTTTTCAGCTGGTTCTGGTCTGTGCCATTACAGTTGCTCCCGTGCTGGATGTGGGATGGACACTGTGCCTCCCCGAGAGCTTTCTGAAGAGCCTGGATTTCCTTTATCCGAAGCTGTGCTGACGTTTTGGTGAGAGTCTGTTCTGTGTGAGAAGCTACGTGGAGTGCAGAAAAGCTTGTTTCTGGTAGGAAGCCAGTTCTTCCTTATCTATAAATGGTTCATCACATACGTAGTTAATACCAAGTAGCTGAATAGCCACAGCTATAAATAACTTTCTAGTTACGTATATTTTGTTCTTCGGTTGTTTTTCTGTAGCTAATTACGTATAACAAATATAACGTGTCAAATGTAGATAACCTAGAAGTTATTTATTGTCTTTCTTATTCATCCTAGATGGCTTCTAACCAAGAACATCCATCCACAAAATATGCCTACAAACCACAAGTGGCAAAATCTGAACCTGTAAGTACGCGTGATCTACTTTAGGATAGATGTTTAGCAATTAACAAGGAAGAAATGACGCTGAGTTTTCATAGCTCTGTGGCACCCTTCTCAAAGCATCAAAATCTGAAGAACTTCAGAACCTCTCATGATTTCTAAACAAGTACAGTCCAAAATACATTTTAATCCTTCCGATTGGGCCGCGGAGGAAAAAGGAATTTCAGCTTTCAGCAGTTAAATTCCATTAACATTTTGTCCTGGACCAAATATAGCAAGAAGGTACAGAAATTATTATTTGTCTGGATGAGAAGCAGTTCCCAAAATCAACTGACATACCATCAGGCTCTGTGGTTCTTCCTAAAGCTGTAGTGTTAATCTACTGTCTTGTTAGAGTAGCTAAGCTCAACTAACCTCATTAAAAAGTACTACAGAGCTGTATACCTCTTAGATGTAGGACACAATGGTGAGTACACACAAATCTTTCAGCAGGATACCTTAGAAAGGATGCCAACCTTGTGAGAAAAATATTAAAATAAGATGTATGTTTTGGTGGCTATGACTCATATCACAGAAATTTAAGTTTTAAACTTCACTTATGATATTGATGTATGTGCTTCGGCATTGTCAGGGCAGCAGGCTTGGCTGTTTGTTCCCATTCTGGATAGAAACAGGAGGTTTTAGATACATGGAGAAACATGAAATGAAATTTTCCACTGATAAATCTGAATCTTCTACTCTTTAAATTGTAGAAAAGCCATTCTAAGTTTGGAATTTTACATCATATTTGGCCCAATAGCAATAATTAATCAACCTCCCAGTGTTTATATCTAGTTTTTCCTCTATTTATGAGACATAATACGAACACAGTTGTTTTCTGGTGGCAGTTATTTTCTGGGGCCTACAAGAAAGCTGGGGAGGGACTTTTCATAAAGGCTTGTAGTGACAGGATGAGGGGTAATCAGTTTAAACTGGAAGAGGATAGATTTAGATGAGAAATGAGGAAGAAGTTTTCCACGATGAGTGTGGTGAGTCATTGGCACAGGTTGTCCAGGTACATTGTAGATGCCCCAACACCGAATGAGTTCAAGACCAGGTTGAACGGGGCTTGGAGCAACCTGGTCTAGTGGGAAGTGTCCCTGCCCGTGGCCAGGGGTTGAAACTAGATGATCTTTGAGGTCCCTCCCAACCAAAACCATTCTGTGATTCTATGATTCTAAGTACTTCTGCATGGGAATTCATACTTGTAGCTGTTTCTCCTGTGGTGGAATAGTTCCCCTAGCCCAATATCATCATCATCCTGGAGCATAACAGACATGAGTTCACATGGGCCGTTGGTGCTCAGACAGGGTTCCTCATTGCAGGCAGGGTCCAAGGTGTTGCTGTTTCCTTCCAAACTGGGGTCAGGGGGGGTTGTTATTTAACGCACAAGTTTCCAGTGTCTGAAACTCACATGGTCATAAACCAACAATGGGGAGAAAAAGAGAACACATAACATGGGATTCACAAATAATTCATGATGATTTAGTTTAATTTGAGTTACTATAACCCTAAAGCTCCATTAAAACCTAAAATGAATGGTATTTCCTCTTGAGAGCAGAGAACAATCTGCTAACTTTTGCCAAGATGAGAGCTATTATGGTGTACAACGTGAATGCATATAAATTACAAGGTTTATATTTGCTGTTTTCCCTAACATTAACTTTGACTGGCATGTCAAATTAAAAGCAAGAAGGGGGAAAAAAAAAACCACCAAAAAAACCCCTGCATCAGATTAAGAAACATGGAAGGAAGTATATTTTCTAGCTACAAAACACAAGACCTTCTCACTTCAAACAATCCAAACAGGTTTTCTTTTAATGATTAGGTTTCACTTTTTTTTCCCCTTTATACTGGAGATGCATGGAGAACAACAGGAGTATTTGGAAATAATTCAGTAAGCCGAGTATCTCTTTTTTTCACAACTCAAGTAACACTGGGGATGTTTCAGGTTTCCTACTGTTAACGTTCGGTGCAAGGAATACAGGAAAACTAAAGTAGGTTGAAAATTCCTGATTGATACCCGCACAGAACATCAGAGAGACTTTTTCTATCTCAGGACGTGACAGTGAAATTGGCCGGAGCGCTCCCGCAATGGCACTTGCAGCCTTTTGCAGGTAAACAAATAAGAAGCTGCTTTCCATTAAGGAAGACAGATGCTGCAGAGAGCCTGGGTCTCCCCAGAGCAGCTGCTCTATCTAAGATCCAAATAGGTCATTTAAGCCCTGATCCCACACTGAGAACTATTGGGTCAGAATGTGCCTATCCGGGGATTAAGTCATGACCTGATAAAAGTGAAAAACTGGGATTTTTTTTCTATATACTTAAAGCATGTTTTCAGAACATGAATGTTTCAGTGGGATTTTTTTTTTCCTGCCTCACTCTTTATTTGATACAAAGAGCTTCAACTTTTGCTCATTTCGATTCAGCTGATTTTTGCTCCCGTTGTTCGTCTCTTTTTTCATTCAGATAGTTTAATTTACCTGCTCTTTTATACACACAGCTACTGTGTTTATGGATAGTGAAACGTTTTTCTATATGTCAAATGAGCTTTTTAAAAGTATTATACTCTGCAGGCACGCAGGGGATGATGTTTAAACATAGCTTTCTCCTGCCTAGGCTGCCAGTCGATTGAATTTTGAATCTCCTATGAGGTAAAAAAATTGATTATGGAACATTTTGGGTAGGGAACATCACTGTCTAGCTATCTATTGATGTGCGTTACCAGAAGCATCATAAAGCAGCTGGGTCCGGGATGTCCTTTTAAGGAGATTATTGGGTAGGAAATGGCTTAACATTTCTAGCTTCCTATTGAATATTTTGAACAGGGAAGGATATTGCTGTAGAAGTCTACGTTACTGGAATATAATCTTTTCCCTCTTACAGAAGCTGAAAAACTCATCAACATGTAGCTGGAAAGGCAACAACTGCTCGACAACCAAGGGGCGGCTGGGGACGGACGGGCAGAGGCAGACTCGAGGCTTACCTTCTGTCGGTGGCAGGAGAAGCTGAGGTAGCGTCTCAATCCTCCTGTCCAGTCTGTAGGGTCCCTGCTGGGTTTTGTCACCCCATCCCTGGCCGCTTGCTGCTCTAGGGAGGACGGGGCTAGAGCCAGCGCTTCCCTGCACTAGAGCTTTTGGCAACAGCAGCCAGTCCTCCGTTAATGGCAACTCGGATGCCAACAGGAGCAAAAATATACATTATCCATACAGTGAACTTTCTAAGATGTGTCAGAGTTGTTCGGTGTTGGGATTAAGAAAAGGCTGGCTCAAAGTCATAATTTTTCCCATTTTCCTTCTCCTGCACTGTCGCTTAGACTTTAGCCCTTTTCTTACTAACAAAAATGTAAAGTTATATTCCTCGCAGCTTTGGTCCTTCCCTATTCATACTTAGAGGAACCAACTTTTAATGTTCTCAGTGAGTCTGAAACATTTTCCGAGCTTCTTAATGTCATAACTGTATTACTCCAATTGCGAAGTCATCAGTCTCAGTTCTGTGACTGCTTTTGTCTCTCTCTCTCTCTCTCTTTTCTCCTTTGTAGCTTCAAGTTCACTCTTTTATTACTGAAAAATCCTAGTATTTTTATTCCTGTTCTAAATCTGGCTGCTTCCAAATCCCTGGGGTTCCAAGTCTATATGTTTGGTAATGACTTCATACAAAAGAAAAGAAGCCAATTTGTGTTTTCCATTTTTGTGATGAATGCATATCTGAACTTTCCGCTGGTCTTGGCTTAAAAAAACAGAGTAACCAGCTTTGCTGGGTGACACCGTGGTCCAAGGAGTGAACCGTGTCCTGAGGAGTGCTGTGATATCCCGTTTTCTTTGCTTATTTTTCAGTGCTTATATGACTTATCCTCCATATCTGAAAGCAGAAGTGAAAGATGCAGGCATAAAACTGAAAGAGGGGTGTCAAGGTTTAGGTTCACTCCACCAGACCTACAACAGACACTTTAAACCTGGCATTAGGGTAAGGCCCAGGCTTTTGAACAAAGATTAATGTCACCTTATAAGAGACACTGCATAAAATCCCACAAAGGAAGGCCATGCCCCTAAAGAAAGCACAGATATGATTAAAATATGATGAGAAGGCAGTTGAAATTAACCATCAGAAATTCAGGTTTTAAGGAAATAAACGTTTTCTGTGGAAGACACTGAATTTTATCAGGATTTCCTGTCGAGAGACATTTTGTTCACATGCAGCGTGTGGTAAACCCTCAGTCAGAGCTACCGATATCCCTGAATTTTGGCATGATGCTCTTTTTTCGCACTGTTCCTTGATGTGACTGTATCCCCCTTAAAGGAGGTGATTGCAAAGCCTTTCTCATCCTCTCCTTTCCTTTCCTTTTTTCTTACCTTAGAGTTTAAAAAAATGGGATCAGGTTTTGCTTTCCTAAGCGTTCTTGTAGATTTAGACCCGTGCAGATGAGAACTGAACAGAACACATGTGCAGCCATGAAATTTAAATAAAAAACCCAAGCAAAACTCCTAAACTTCAGCATCACCACCCTTCTAGAAACTGCTGGTGGCCAAGTTACCTGTACTGGGAGCCTCCCAATCCATTGTGGGTAAAACCGCATATCTGGGCACACTGGTTTGGGGGCAAAGCTCCCAGTGACCCCTTGAAACTCCGAGCAAATTTTGCATTCAATGCTTGTTGCTGTCGTAGTTTGACCTGAGCTGGCCCATGTAGAGCAAGCTCATGTATCTCTGCGTTGTGACGCAGTCACACAAAAGTGACATTAACGTAGATGTACTTAAGTAATAATATAATTTCAAGTAGTGTCCTCAGAGGATGGATTGTATGGAGAACCAGTATACCGATGCTAAATTGAGCACTAAATTGAAGGCTTAAAAATGAGGAAGCTAGTAAAAAAGATGTTAAGGTGAAAAGTGAGGAAATTAAAGTGTTGCAGCTCAGCATGGGGGCTACTTAAACCTCCCATAAAATGAGTAATAAATGACTACCCCTGGGAAAAAAAAAGAGCAACTCAAAGAGCAGGATGGCAAATTAATAGGTGTAGGTAAAGGCAAAATTCTGGAAAAGCTGAACGTGTCTCCATACAGGAAGGGAAGAACTCGGCTTATGGAGAGGATTAGAATTAATGGCAGGTAAAAACGAGATACTAAAAGGCATCTTGCAAAGCAAACAGCCAAAAGCGCATAAACAAATAACAAAGAAACGTTTAAATCTACAAAGAGCAGGAAGCCTGCTAAAGGAGACACAGGCAGAGTCAGCTAAAGGACAAAGCACTACGAGAGGGAGCAGGAGAGGAAGCAGCTGTGTGGTAGCTCTCCTGGCCATGCTCTTTCCTGGCCTGGTGTCCCCTGCTCTGAATATTTCTTTTTCTTGCCACAGGCCTTCTCCTGTGATTTTTTTGGTTTTTTGTTCCTATTTTTCTTTGGTCTGTAGACTTCCCTCCATCAGCGGGCACAGTCTTTGGCTTGTGTTTCCAACCATCCCCTGGAGAAAGGAATATTTCCCCAGGATTATTTAAGTCTAGCAGCATTTTGAAAATGGAATGCCTGTAAAATCCCAGACCCCCAAGATCCTTAGGGAATTGAATCTCTATAAATGTTTTGTCAACATTTTCTTTTACCTCTTTTGTGGCTTATATTGCAATGATTGAAATGTGGGAGCATATGGTATAACAGAAGATATTAAAATGATAAAGAATACACAAAGCATCCTTGCAACAGCTTTGTGCATCTGCTTCAGCATCTTGGCTACATTCCAATACGGGTTATGAGATTCCTAAATTCCCTACTCTTTAATTGTCTCTGTGTTAGGGTCGAATCGCATCTATTCTAGTGTCCTGTGCATCTGTGCCTCAGTTTCCCAGCTGTACCGTCCTCTGATTAAAGAGCTGATTTAAGATGAACCCTCGAGCCCAACTGCTAAATTTTGCCGTACCAAAGCAGTCCTTGAGAACAAATTAGTCTTTCCAGCCCTGCTTCTGCGTTGCTGCTCATCTGCTGCTGTCTTTGGAGGCCCAAAGTGGGCATTTCTCTCACCTTTTTGAAGTGTCCTGAACCCTAAATGGTGGATGTACTTGGAGAGTTAAGACCATTTGACCCAGTCTACTGTCTTAAATCAGGTGTTGCTGCAGCTCGTGCCTCCCTAAGCACCATTGTATATGGTGAACGTTTACCAAATTTTGGTATTGCAAAATAATTTGTGCAATTTGAAGGGGAAAGAATTGTAAAAGAATCTAGGTTTATAGTGTGCGGCCTAATGTTTTCTAGTCCATTCTCGGAATAACTTGGGAGTATTTGGTATTTAATAAGTAGAATGCTACCTTTAAGTACTTTTCCCTTAAGCTCTTAAGATATTATTCAAGCACTGAAAGTAGTGGGAAATCACTGGCTAACAAAGAAAACTGATTTTTGGATGATGTAACCACTCTATTGTGTAGGGTTTTATTCTATATTACACTATATTTAACAACAGAGATAGATTTGGAGATGAATGAAGGGAAGTAGTTGGTTAGAAAGGATGATGATAGATCTCCTTGTGTAGTCATGAAAATGACATGGAATCTTTTCTCTTGTACGGGAGGAAAAACAAGCTGTGGTTTTGAAATGTAGCTTAAGGGAATGGCTGGTAAAAAGAACTGCTGAAAAAAGTGAAGGATCTGTGCCAACGGTAACTGCCTGTGTTTGTTTTGCTTTCAGTTAAAAGTCATTTGAAATTGGCAAAGTAAAAATTTACGTAATTGGGGATTTTTGGTAGTGTACGAAGCTAAACCTTCAGAATTTCCAGAGCACTTGAGAAAAGTGGAGATTTTTTTTAAATTATAAAGCATGCGTTTTAATGGTTTGAAATAATAAGTCAAATAATATGTATGTGTATATATATATGTGCATGTGTGTACGCGATATCCAGGCAAGGTAAGGCTAGGAGGAAGAGAATTTCCAATAACTTGGCAATCTTCTAAAACCACAATAATCAGAGTAAGTTAAAATTTCACAACAGGAAATGTAGAAAGCCAAATCACACTCCCTGTGCACCACTCAAGTAACCACACTGGGCTCTGGGGAGTCCTGGGGGCAAAGGATCTTCCCACCCAGATGTTCCACAGCTGCAGCAGGGCAGGCAGAGTGGGCTGCTTCGTTGGGGAAAGTGTTCGGCTGAGATTTGCAGAGCCACAGAAGGGAAACGCTCAGCTCCATTAACCGGCATTCAAACCAAGGTGACCTGGAAAGTCCCAGGCTTATCTGTTATTTCTTTTGCTTTTTGAGGGGAGAAGAAATCAGAGCTGTGATGGGACGGAGGGTGGTCACGACATAATGTGTCTAGTCCAGCTCACTCCTTGTCCACAGTTGGTTATTAGGCCAAACTTTGATTTTTACCTGAACAAATATAGCTTAGGGTAAAATTGGACATCACATTTTTATTTCCATCTCCCCCTGAATCAAGAGTGTTTGAAAATAGGTCACTGTTGCACCCTCAGCCATAGCAGAGGAAATACTTAGTTGTGCTTGTGGCGTGTACTTTTAATGGAAATATTTACTTACTGCATGGTACATTGTGCTATAGGGTAGTTATACCTCCCTCTTCCTTCTCTTATCGTCTGCGTTACCGCTAACGTAGACCAGACAACACTCAATACCCATGATGGAAATGTATCTTTTTGGTTTATACAACCCACATTAGTGTGACAGAGCTTAAAATAACTGCTGTTAAAAGGAAAAAAACATTTATGGGAAGCGCTTTATTTCCTTGGCTCCTATTTCTCATGCGTTGATGATTATAGCTGTTAACAAATCACTGCAGTATTTTTTCTGTGTATCGAATTTATGGGCTTGAAATTCCTCATAGAGCTGATCAGTTCTGAGCTCTAGCAAATCTTGATGGAGAGGAGAAAAAAATGATAGTGAGAATAAGGGTCACAAAGGAAATAGGTGGCAGAAGAGTATCCCAGAGAAGAAAGCCCCGCATCAAGAGGCAGGCCCGTGGGAGTTATGGTTCTAGCTTGGGCGCAGCCCTCATGAATCATCTCTTGGGCTGCTTCTTGGCACATCTCTTCACATAGATGCAAATTTCTTGTCTCCTACTCGGTGCGGACCATGTGCTTAGCCTGTCGGGAGTGGCTCAGCCAGCGACAGTCGATTCTACTCCAACAGAAGTTACCACATCACGCCTGTGTTTTCGCAGCCTGCGCTCAGTGATGCCAGCCTCCAGGTGCTGGGAAAATTGTGATGCTTCTGTGGCTTGTCCCAGGCAGCCTGCAAGCTGGTGATGCATCAGCGCTCACTTCTCACACTGAGCTTGCAACAGAGCAGCTCAGAGGCTTTTTAAACCCAAGTGTGGAAGGTGAGGCTCCAGAAGGCTTCAGGCACCTAAATTAGGGTTGGACTCTCCAATACATAAAGCATCTGCAGAACGAGATCCAGGAGGCTGCACACAATGTGAGAAACAGCAACAGCTTTTTGAGGCTTTCTGGCATGCGAGGTGATCCATCTGGAACCCACCAAAAACGGAATGTTGGTGAGACCTGGCTGCTGCCTGCCTTCCTGGTGTTTCCTCGCTCCCATGCTATGGGCACTGTAGCTACAAACACGAGGATACACGTGGGATCCCAGAGTTGTACGGTCAAACGTTCAAAAATAGCTGCACTTTTGTCAATGCTGCTAACACTTTTCTGCAGATTTCAAAACCATTTTTCAGCCTTATACTGGGGAAAAAAAAAAAAAGTTCTGATAATTTATGCTACCCAGATGTTTTAAAATTCAACAGCTTTCACTACCCATAAATTTAATAGCATTAAACACCTGCTGGCTCAGAGTAGCAGTTCTTGCCAAAAAGAAAAGCAGGAGCAGAGAGATACACTCCTCATGTGCTCTCTTCCTTACCATCAGAGCTAAGGCTCTGAGCTGAAGCCCAGCACAGCATCACCCCATGCAGAGCAAGTTTTTCCTTCCTCTGTGCTTCAGAGTAGAGGACTCACAGCAATTCTAGCCTGCCAAATAATAAAAAATGAGGTGAAAAAAAAAAAGAGAAGAAAAATAATTTTGGAAAGTTAGGAAGGAGACTTTTCTTAGGCCCTTAATGAAACTCAAAAAAGTCTGATTATTGAAAATGTGGAGAAATTTATAAGGAATCATCAAAGCCTGGGGGTGAAGGAGCACAGGTCTGTGCACAGGCAGTGGCACTTACACCACTCTGAGAGCTGGACCTGGGATTTCAAAGGAGCATGAAGGATCTGACCACAACAAACAGGTGTCGTGGTGGCAACGAGCTTCAGAAGGACAGCTTTTAAAATCTCTGGAGAAACTCGTGAAGGGAAGGCTGAAGGGAAATGTGAAAGGCTTAAGCAATTGAATGAGATCGGAAGTCATTTAATAGTCCAGTTTTGGGAGCAATACTGGTGCACTACAACCAGAGAAAACAATGAGCAGAGTTCTAACAGGCTTGGCTGAACGTAGCACATAAAAGTTTTCAGTAATGTCCTTGCAAACAAACCTTCAGCATGGTATCATCAGTTTTACAAGCTCTTTATTTTCTTACTAATGAGCATTTGAATGGATTTGTATTTATAGCATAGTTGCTGGAAAGGAAGAGCATAACCAGTGATTCAGAGGGAGGTGAGTGTCGCTAGATTGCTGCGGGTGAGTTGCTTATGAAGAAACGGAGAAGGTCTCTGATGCTGTCTGAGGGACGGGCAGCAGCAGCTGCCTTCACCCTGACGGACTTTGGGGGCTGCCATGAAACTAACAGTTAAAACACTATGGTCCAGCCACTGCAGGCAGCTTGGAGTGTGGCGTGTCATCACACCTTCTCTCGTATCTCTTCTCTGCAGAAGAACTGATCCAAAACATTACCGTGTTTAGGAGCAGCTGATTGACAAATCAGTGGGAACTGCACCCCTCAAAACAAATCCTTTATGGGGTGGATTTTTTCAACGTAGCATATGGTGATCCTGTGCTTGTATGTGTTACCTTTATTTGATTTGTATACAGGAATAGTCCTGAGGCTTTTTGTTTCCAGAGACATCTTCAGGTAGAAGCTATGATAACGTTTCACAAATAGGAGGCAGTTCATGTTCTGCTCTTGGAACAAGCCAATAATGAACCTCAGACTGCAAAAGGAAATGTATTGTTAATGGAAAAATTTTCTTCATCCTCTCTTTCTATTTAAGGCAGCCTTTGCTGCCAGCTTATCATGAACACATAAAGGTCTAATGCAGTATGGATTAGATGATATAAAAGTAAAGGAGCAGCAGCAAGATCTCCAGATGTTCATTAGTGGAGTGGATGTTGTAAA
Organism: Eurystomus gularis; assembly: GCA_013400335.1. NCBI lineage: Eukaryota > Metazoa > Chordata > Aves > Coraciiformes > Coraciidae > Eurystomus > Eurystomus gularis. The sequence goes on from VZZY01005592.1 coordinate 239,933, forward strand.
AGGCCACCAAGGAACTTCATCTGTTCTGTTCCCTCAAAGATTTCCGGTCATTAAATAATTTTCAAGGGACTCGTATCAGCAGATTCTATTGTGTTTTATAAAATCTGTCGGTTTGAACACTGCAGGCTGAGTTTCCCACTGGCATCGGATGAACCACTTCTGTTGGTGCTGACTTGAGCCCTCTGCCGTTGTGCTTACATACCACGAAGGCCACTCAGGTGCAATGACAGATGGGCCCTTAAAACTTTATTTCCCTATATCTAGAAACATAAATAATGGTCAATTTTGCATCACTAACATTTTTAACAGTAAATTGGAGGTTTGGATTGTATTTCATTCTTACATTTTTAATAAAGTGTAACAGGCACCAGCCTTAAAGCCACATTTACAGGATTAAATTTTCCACTTATACAAAGAAAGGCTTTTTTTTTGTCTCCAAAAAGATGCATTTATGCTTGCAATTGCAGCAAGCTGTCTCCTGCCTCCTATCGTTGTGTCCTTTGCTGCAGAGAGACACTTTATCCCCAGAGAGAGAAATCCAACGCTGATCTTGTTCAGAGTGTCAGAATACCTTTAGTCAAAGCTAAGTAGGAGGCTGAACTCATATTTATTTTGTTTCCAGCTTGTTTTGTTCATTTGCTTGTATATGCATGTGCAGATGACTGGGTGGGATGTTTGGGGTGTTTTTATACCATCTTAAGCAGAGAAATGGTCCTTTGGGTCATCCAAAGATACTCACTTGTTCCCTTTAACAAGCCTGCTTCACTTACTCTCCTTCTGCCCCCACCATTCACTCTTTGCTTAAGTACTCACCTCACCCTTCTTTTTTGTGTAGTTTCTTACGTTGTAGTTGTACAAAGAAAAGGACTTACTTTCTGTATGAAAGTTAGGGATAGTTCCTTACAGGGGACCAAGACGTGCTTCATAGTTCCGATCATCAAAGCGGTTAATTTTAAGGATGGGATTAATAACATTGCCCTTAGTAGTAAGCATGCAAAGGAAAACTAACTGCTGGGAAAGTTCAGTCACTTGGGTTGTTGTTTCCTTTCCATTTCCAAAATTGCCATTTTCTGCTTAAAGTCAGTGCAGCTGTTACTTGTAAAGCCATGGAGAGAAAAAAAATTATCTTGTTAGCTGAATATCCAGTCCTCAAATAGAGACTTTTTCAGAAATGGGAAGAATTTGGATGTTTGTTTTGTTTTTTAAAAGCAACAGGTTCTGAAAGCAACCTTAAATATACATGTATACATAGAGAGAAACATATGCCTAGAACAAAACTACAGCATTTTCATAACATTTTAAGTCCAAATGATACAATGCTGAATATCACTAGGGCTGTTCTTAAATACTCTAACACAAATAATCAGCTAGGTACTGACAGGACAAAACGCTATTTTTGACTTCTATGCCTTTGTGAAATTTCTGCCTCTCACTGGCTTACAATTGAACAAAATACCAGAAACCCACCAAGTCTCTCCTTTTCAATTCAAAGACAGTTCCTTGTGGAATCAGGTTTTAAGAATATACATCAGGCTAACTTCTGCTTCAGAAAGGTTTCTGACGCAGTCTAAAACGTGAGCTTCTGTTATGAAAACCCCAACTGCTACTTTTTTGTTCATTGTGTTGAAGTACGCAGCACAGGAGGCACAACCTTTCCTCAGTCTTTGTTGTCACAGGTGATGACATGGCTGTTTGAGGCCAAATTCAGTCCTTGGTTACAGTGAGAGACGGGAGTATATGCCTTTGGGGGAAAAGGTGGTTTAGATCTCTCAAAACGTTTTGAGTAGGCTTCTCTTTCATTGTGTGCATTTATTAAAGAAAAAAGACTCTTCAGCTAAGATAGGAAGTCAGAAAAAAATACATCGAGCCATATCCTTACGTGATTTCACTCAAAACAATTGCGCTGAAGCATATTTCTGTTGGTAGAAGACCTCAGCCCTACCAGAGCTGTTCCTACCGAGTTCTTCACTCCATCAGTGCAGATCAATTCCACGCTTCTCACAGTGCAGTGAAATTACAGTCCTGACAAGAAAGTGTGTACCTGTGAACATACAGACGCGAAGCTTAATCAATAACTGCGTTATTGCAAATTAATTCCTAATTAGGTATCTATCTTTATGCTGGTAAATAGAACGGGACTTCATGGAACTGGTCCTTAATATTCAAGACTTGTGGCACCGCAACATAATTTAATGCTAAGTAGAATTCTCAAAGTAGTTGTCACTTTGAGAATTTAACTTCCCTTATTTTGAAACCTGAAAGACATCCGTTATTTGCACCCAACCCAATGCGGAGCTCATTTAGTGCTAGGTCCAGCGTTAAGCTTCTGGGCAGCAACTGCTCCAAGCGGAGTCCAAATTCCTGGGTTAACTACCTGTTGTCTCTGTGTAGTGCCTGTGGAAAGAGGGGTTCCTCCAAAGGGCGGAAGGAGAGCAAAAGGAGGGAGAACTGCTGTTTACATGCATTACATTAAGCTATGACAAACTAAAAAGCAAAACTAATTTTGCGAGCAGCTCATACTTTGTTTCAACGTTCCCCTTGGGGGAAAAAACTAGCAGGTTTCTACAGAGCTTCCAGACACTGAGAGTTCTCACTGACTTCAGAGGAAACCGTGGGCACACTGCGCTTCCAGAAACGGAAAATCATCCGTTTCGTGTTGCATGTGCCACAGCAAAGGTACAACACAGGCATATTTGTAAAAAAACACGGACTGATGGTAGTTGGTCCTCCCTGGTAGACTGAAGGTGTCTCCCAATAAAAGGATTTGGAGTTAATAAGACAAAATCAGAGTATTTCGAGGGCTCGCAGGCTTGGTATCCCTAAAGAAATGTCTTTGCCTTCTGAGCTAAAGCCAAAACTCGAATGGCAGAAACCTGGAGAGATCACAGGCACTTTTGTGTGGTACACAGGATTTGTGAAGCTAAATGAACATTTAGAAAGGATTATTTTTCCTTCTTTTTTGATCATCTTGTTTGTCTGGTTGATTTATCCTCCTGTCCTCCTTACACTGTCTACACTTTAATCTGTTTCTGGTTTATGGGAACTATAAAAAGTCTTTTACACTGAGAGATTTATTTTATTTGAATGCAAATTAAAACTATTATCTTTCAGTTACAGGCCAAAGATTGCAAAATAATGCCTGTTTATAACTTGAAAAACTAATCTTTTCCCCCCGTAATGCCATGTAAATTGTTCAGTTAAAATAGAAATGTACAGTTAATTTTTGCCAATCATTTATGTTTCATATGTTAATTTACTGAAGTAGATAACAAGATAAAGAGGGAGTTAGATTAAGATGATATCAAACTACAATATTCTTTGCTGCTGCTGACTCTATATAAACACAGTCTTGGACTCAACCTCCATGTGCTGGTTCCACTGAAATGAAAGAAGCCACGACAGTCTGTCTGGCTCGTATTTTTAAAGTTAATGCTTATGAGGAGGTGAAATGGGATTCATGGGAAGTCTACAGAGAGAAGAAGACGGAGAACATATGTTAGCTTTACACAAATACGATAATGTGGGTGATATTTTGAAGGGAGACACAGAAACAAAATGCATTTGCCAGATATTGACCCTGCTCTTTCTGTCTATGACAAACTCATGGTACAAAATAATTCTGTTTTATTTTTCTAAACACCAACAGGGCCTGCTTCCTTTCCATTTTTGTACTGCTAGTGGGAGGACTCTGATATAGGAAGAAAGAAGATTTCTGCATGAAACAGGTAAAGCCGTAACATTACCTTACTTTGTCATTTGTGGCTTCTCTTTTACATTATGAAAACCTTCCTGCATAGTCTCTAGAAGACATGCCGAGATACGCAGAACAAGGCACAATGTAACACATGAGGGATTTTGGAGGGACAGGAAGGGCAGGGTAGAAGCAGGGACAGAGACCTCTGGCCATCTTTCTTTCAATAAAGGCACACTGGTCCAGTATAAATCCCAGCAGCTCCGGCAAAGCAGAGCTTGTTGTGAGATGCTCTGTGTGTCACTCTGCTGCTGAAGTTCACCAGCTTGTCCTGCAGCTTCTAGAGGGCATGTGGGCAGCTCTCAGCACACTGCCTGGGCTGCATCTGTCTCCAGGCAGCTCCAGCCCGGGAAAAGCAGCCTCTATTCCTGCAACAAGATGGTTTGCTCCATCAAGGTGGGGCTTGGCCTAAGAAGGGAGCCCTAAACCATGTTTCTTTGTCACATTTGCCTTCATTGCTCAGGACAATGATGATTCTGCTCATGGCCTGAAATCCCAAATGTTCATCATGCTTGTGTTTATGAGCATGGCCCCAGAGTGACTTCATGAATGTCAGGTAATATTTGAGTGCCAGAGTCAGAGTAAAAATCCAGCTTCTGCTCATCATGGTCCTATCTTACTCCTGACAGAGCTTATTTCTGTCTTCCTCATTATTCCTTAGCTACTTACAGGGCTTATGCCTGCTTCTTCTTCTTCTTGTGCTTTGTTTAAAAAATACATGTTTGTCTAAAGTAATTTTTCTCTAATGCATGCGGCAGGTTGCTTGGTGAACTGTGAGGAGCTTGCTTTCAAGAACAGAATCACGTGCCTGCTGGAGACAAAACTCGTCCTGTGTTTCAGGCTGGCTGTGCAGACTCTTCTCTGTGAGTACATCGCTTTTGTGTCTTTTATTTTCCTTACGATGTATAACTGAAATTACACCCAGAGAGAAAGCGGTACTTCCCTTCTCCCCCAGCTTCTCTAAACTGGATTAATTTGTGACTCTGGCAGCCAGAGCTGAGGCAGAAGTGAACCAAGACTGGAGTATTCATAAATTCCTAGACTGTTTAGGGAATAAAACAAATTATCTGTGCATCTCTGGTTATGCACATCAGAAGACAGAAATAGAGGAGAAAACCTGAATATCTTCCTTTCCTCTGGAAAAAAACTTTCAGTCCAGTCCCCCTTTGCTCAGATGTAATGACACGGAATAAAAGGCCCTGGGATTTCATGTTGCCCAAATAGGGAAGTTGTGAGGGGAGTGTTTGTTCATTCACACATTGAGAAATTAATGGATACTCAAGGCCATACTTGTAAATCTGGCTTGATTTAATTTTTCAGGGCTGACCGGACCAATCAGTGCCAGAAGAAAAGACATTCATAAAGGTCAGACATCTAATCACATCCTTTTTTTGTATTACCAGTATTGCAATTAGCTGACAGAGAACATTTTTGGAGCTGTGAGAGCAGCTCTCTTTAAACAAGGAAAATTACTTTTGATTGCCAGCATTCCGGTAGTGGGTTTGGTATTGTCCTCTAGCCAGGCGAGCAGGTAGGTCAGCTGGGGAAGAGAGGATTGTCACACTGATAACATAGCCAGTAACCACCACCTTATATCTAAAAGATTTTACTTCAGGTGAAACTTAAATTTCTGTTAAAGTTTATAATCCTGAATTCCTTCCAGAACTTGGAGAAAAAACACTGTATTGGTTTCTTTTCAAAGTTCTTAGTGGGTTTTCCAACGTGGAAACTCAGTTCATGGTTTTGACTGCATGGGGTAAATTCATTTATGGGGTGTTAAGGTCACTGCTGAAGAAAACAAATCCAAAACTTCAGAAAGAATAGTGAAATTACAGTCGCTGTTTTCCTTCTGTACTGGTCCCGTCCTGTTTTCCTTATGTCAATCGAAAAGAATATTTAAACTGAAAGTAGTGTAGTTTCTTAGTGCCTCTTGCAAGATACGGAAGTCTCTTTCAGGAAGTGGTTTTCTCTCATTGGAAGTTTTTTGCTAAAAAATAAGTTTGCATAACCAAAGTTGACAAGAAAAGAAAGGTCAGCATCATTGATGGTTTTAGGGAATTCTAGCAAGAAATTCAGAAGCACAGATCTTGATTCTCACTTTTGCTTGGAATCGTTTGTGTCGATTTAAATTATCTCTTAACCACATTATTTGAAGTTGAAAATACCTGAATTTATATTCGGTGGAAATGCTGATCCCGTATTAAAAGCAAAGGTTTCAATTTGGAGGGAATCTTCTGCGTGTGAGTTGCCTTATTCTCTGAGAAAAAAATCTAAGATACAAGCTGTAAAATATCTCTTTAAAAAACCTGTGGTTTGCAGATTGTTTCTGCTGGAGCTTTTTTTGATCACTGCTTTATATAAACTGACTTGATTGCCAAATAACTCGAATAGACAGGAAAGGGACTGGGGAATACAGATACAATCTTAAAATATTGTTTCTGCTAGTGCCGTAAGAAGTAGCTTGGTTCATTTTGACTGTAAGAAGTAGCTTGGTTCATTTTGACTGATACATTTTTATGCTCTGTTTTGAAATACTTTAATTTGAAGCTTGAACTGTGAAATAACAGGGCCAGAGGAATTTCCTTTCTGGTTTTTACTACTTCCCAAATTAATTCATATGGGTAAAGATCTTAAAATCCGGCGCCAGTGTGTGGCTTTACTAATAGTATCTCTGTGATCATGTCATTCCTGAGAAAGGCATGTTTCAAATAAAACCGAGCTGTCAACCTTGAGTATTTTTTTATTAAATCCCTTTTCTTCTTCTCTTCAAGTTCAGCTTTAGCTGACCACTTCCTTTGTCTGGTTTATTTTTATTAGAAATGAGCAGATTCATTAACTGTGCAGCTCGGTGGTCAGGCAGTGACTGGATGTGTCCAATAATGGGTAATGGTTGTATTTTTCATTGGGAGACCAATGTTTGCTTTGGAGATGGCCTGGGGAACAGATGTAATCTGAGATGGCTCTGTGTTTACCTCTTGTTTCACTGATATGCTCAGCATGTTTGAAACCAGTGAGAAAGAAAAACAAACATTTCAGAAGAAAGTACCTGCAAGCACTCACTGTTTCCCCAGAGTGTGTTCCTGGGCTCCAGCCAGAAGCTCCACAAACAGGGCCATGCACACGCGCGCACATGAACGTGCATACACACACACACACACACATATATTCCATGATACAGTCATGCCTTCAGTCTCTCTGGTTCCAAGAATGCTTTCCAACTGATCCTATGATCCACTTTTTTTGCTGGGGGGGTTCCTGAGTGTTGGCACAGGTTGTCCAGAGAGGCTGGAGAGTCTCCATGCTTGGAGGTAGTCGAGCCGTCTGAACATGGTCCTGGGGAACAAGCTGTAAGTGGCCTGCTTGGACGAGATGACCTCCACAGGTCCCTTCCAGCCTCACCCAGTCTGTGATGCTATGTGCGTGTAACAAAGATTTGATGAACTGCTTGCCAACTGATGCAAGTCAGCATCAAGGCTACTGAACAATGTCTGTCTGCGTATCAGAAGGCTTTTTAGATGTACGTAGTTTCATGCAGTGGAATTTTGTTTATTTATTTATTTTTAATTTCACTCGTTTGTGCTTTATTTCTCCTCTTCCCAGCAGTTGTTACTTTCTACGTGGATATTTATTGGTAGTCAAGGTCATTTAAAGTACTTGCCACATAGGTGACTCAGATGAAGTAAAACAATCTGAGGATCATGAACAGAAGTATTCCAATATTGAAATAATGAGATTCTTGTCTCCTCATGTTTCTTTCAGCGTTATTTTCCCTGTCAAAATGACTGTGTTTCAGATTGCAGTTTGCATGCAGGCAATAAGAAGCACTAATCTTTGGTAGAGGAGGAGAAAGTGGGTGGGGAACTGACAGCAATTCATGTTGCCTGTTCCCCAAAGCTGTCTCGTTACTCTTTAATTGTTTCTGTTACCAGCTCTGGGAGTCATTACCCACTTCTATGGGCTACTGTATGGCCCCCAGTGACTATTCAGTGATCAGTGTGTTGCTTTCATGTGGTTCTTGCAGGCACTGGTCTCATGTAGGATGTCACGCACGGAGTGGGAAGCAGTGGCTTGTCACTAGAGCTGTTGAAAGTCTACAGGGTTAGTTTGTGTAATGGCTTGTGAAATGCAACTCTCCAATGTGCTTGAGGTAATTGTACCAAGCCACGTTCTGCAGGAGGTAAACTCTTCCCAAGAGTGTCAGCTTCTACTTCTGCAAGGTAGAGTGAGAGGGAAGGAGAAAGGCCAGATCTAAGGAGAGAATGAATCATCCTCAGTTATGGACGGGTAAAGAAAACCCTGTGAAAGACCAGCCTGTCACCAGCCCCTCCATGGCACTCTGGCCACGTTTTCAGAATGTCCCTAGGAACAGAGATCACCACTGGGCAGGAGATAGCCAAGGGCTTTCTGAGGAGACAGAAGCTGGTGCTAAGTAAACAACCTGTCAGGGCAGTTCACTAAAAAAAAGCTGAAATTGGGTGAAAAGGGGATTTCATATGAAGCATACTGTAACCTCTCGAGGTTTGCTGGTATCTAGATGCTGTTTGATCATTTTATGTCCTGTCTTTCTTTTCTAAGGAGCCTTTCTGGACGTTGAATTCTCTCATACTGTTGAATATGAAATCATTGTCACATTTAGGTTTGGAAACAACAGATGAAATAATTTCAGGAAAGAAAGGCTGGGATGAAACAGAGCAGGTGATCATTAGAATAATTAAGATAATTAAATAAGTGCACACTACACCGCAGTATTAAATAGCAGATGTGCTTCTTTACAGCTGAATATTTTTTAGTTTCAAGTCCAAACCAAGGAGGTCAGATTTCTGGACTGTTAGCATCCCATGCGTTTTCATTACCTTCAGGACGGTTCCACGGCATGTAACTTGGCACTGAAGTTGGCTTTCAGTACGTGGTTTTATGGTTCAGGTGCAGAATGCAGCTCCGGCTTGCATGCATCTAAAGGTTATTATACCTTGGACTGTATTTCTTTTCTTTGTTTCAAAATGTAGCAGATCAGCTGAACTGTTAATTTTCTCAGTTCCCCTCAGCTCCTTCCCCTTAATTCTGCCTTTATTGAAAACAGGCTCATTAAAAAAAAAATACCAATTGTTAGCCCAGAATGAGGAGGAAGGTTGGTTGGCAATTTTAGAAAATTAAATCAGACAAATGAATCATATTTGCAAATTGGCTACTTGAGCGTACATGGATATTTGACCATGGCTGGGTTTTTTTTTTAATGTGCAGATCAGTAATAATTTAATAGCTGCCATTCATGCAGTGACAGTAGGAAAGCAAGAGAAAGGAAACTCCTTTTTCATTTCTTTCTCTATGCAAAACACAGTGGCAAAAATACTTTAAGGAAAACTGATGAATGTTCTGGCTTTGCAGGTATCCTATAATTAGGAACTGTTACTTCTCAAAAAACCCCTTGAGTGCCTAACAGTACACATCTAGCATTAAATTCTTACACATCAATGTTTTGTCCCAAAGCATCATCACTGAACTTGATACACGCATAAAATCAAATAATACCAGACCAGGAATGTGTCTCAATGTAACAGGTTGTTTCATGTGATTATATTATTCATTATTAATGAAGATTTTTCTTGCCTCTGTGGTTGGAAGTCAGGAGAACCTTCAAAGGCTCTCTCTGTGCTAACAGTGATTCTGTATTTGCTCTTCTCTTGTATTTCTCTACGAGGTTACTGACACATTTCTAATAGAGAAGTACACCTTGTACATCTCTGGTGGTATACGGATGCTCAGCAGTCAGTTTTGAGATGTACAGTTAAAAAAAATGAAGCACTTTCCTGTTTTCATTTAGTTTTTAAATATCAGATGACCTCAACCATCATTCTGGTCAAACAGTCTGCCAAATACAATGTTAAACTTATCTGAACTCTTTTCTGAAGCAATTTTTATAGGGGCTGTGTGCAGTAGTGGCACCTAACGGATTTTAAAATTCTATCTGAGGGAAAAAACTGAACAGGTGAATGCAGCAGGGCAGGTTGTGACCCTGCTCTTGTGCTGGAGTCCTCAAAAGCAGTACAGCAACAGAGAAGAAATCCCTGCAAAAACAGTTAAGCACTTGGCCATGTCATTATTTCACCACTGCTTTCCAGGATTTGATCCCTCTCCAGCTGAAGTCTTTGGGAGTGTTGTTTTGTTTTCACTGGGAGAAGAGCTGGGTGCTGAAGTGGAGCTTTTGGTTAAGCAGCCTCCTTTGGCCTCTTGAGTGTCCACTAGGCACTGGACTGACTTGTAAGTTCATACACCGAAGGAAAGAAAGTCTAGAGGTTCGAGAAGGTCTTTAAATAGATGGTCTCATTCAGACCACCTCAAGCTAACTAAGCTGCAAATACCAGCAAATCACCTTTCTTATGGGATTTCCGCTGCTTTGGGCTTCTAGTTAAGTTGAAAATGTTGAGTGCTTGCCCTCTCTCTCCCTGCCCATCTAAGGAAGAGATGGGCCATTTAAAAGACAGCAAGAAAGCAGTGTCAGTACATACGAGGACTGGTTTTCAGTGCTTTGGATTTAGATGTCAGGTTTATGCTGGCTCTGCGAAGGTATAATTTTTGTTTGGAGCTTCTTCATCACCTTTCCTCTGTTTGGATCACCTTAAACCTTCATACCTTTAAGCCTTCTGCTAAATATGGATGAAATGAGGCAACACCTGAAAATAGACACAGACAATGTGATCCCATTAGCTTCATTTCCTTAAGAACTCAGGATTAACTTGTATAACTTTTTAATAACCGTAATTAGTATACATATATATATTTTATTTTAGCTGAATTAGTTCATTTATATGCTGTCACAAGAGAATGAAGTAAGGGAGGCTGACCCGGCATTGGGCAGGAGGTTGGATTCGGTCCCCTCCGACCTGAACTGACCTTATGATCCTATGGCCTAACATCTCATTTCTACCCCTAGTTCCTGCTGCTCAAATATTCTTCCTATGCAGAGGGATGAGAGCTGGTGAAACACCTAAATATTTGCCAACATGACCTGAAATGCCTCTCTGAGACGTGAAAGCGCCTCTTTATCTCATACATTTGGAAGTTATTCTCACCAGCGCTTCCTTGTCATTTAATTGTATCTGTCTTTCCACCAGAACTACCTGCCGTGGATGACACCTACCCCCTCGCTGCCCCCAGCTCATTGTTTATATGACTTGTATTAAGAAAATTGCATTTCTGATTATGTTAATGCCAACAAACCTGGACGCTGAGATAAAATAATACAGCGAGGGAACAGCTAAGCTGAAAAAGTAGGAAACTCAGCCGCTCACAAGGTTTTTTTATATTTTTTTTTCATTTGGCTGAGTTCATGCTGAAGTCCATGTGTTTGTACTAGCCCTGCTGGGACATAGTTCAGCACATTATTTATACAAAGTTACTTCAGTGGCTGATTGTTATTAATTACCATCCTGAGTTCTTTGCAAGTCAGGCTGGACTCCAAATGAAATTTGGTTTCCAAAGTAATTAGGAGTTAATGTTGCAATATGTGTTGCCTGTTGTATTGTATTCTTGCGATAACGTTGATTAAAAATTGCTCATTTGCTTGAAAACCCCCAAACCTTTTTGGAAAATATTTTAAAACTTAGTAGAAAAGAAGGGGCTTCCTCAACCCTGTGTGTGCTTGACTAGATGAAAAGAATAATACCAAAGAATTATTTAGCGTAAGAGCCCTCACCAAAAGGAGAATGTAATTTTGAACAGAACTGACATTGTATTAGATAATTTTAGACCATCAAGTCACCATCTACACACTCATAGTATAGACTCCTTTCAGACTGTCTTAAAGAGATGTTCTTTGATTCACCGCTGATCTGAACACTTGTTTCAGGTTCTCAAAATATGATTGCTTAATTTCTTTTTTTAGCCAGCATCTTTCAATCCTCTTCCTGTGTGCAAGGAAAACTGATGAATTGGCAAAAAGATGATGCTTTTTTGGCTGTCAAGATAATTAGAAAGGGAATAACTGGGTATAACTGACTAATAGCAGATTTTCTGTTTTAAAGACTTCTGAAACCTTATGTTTTCTCCAGAATTTACTTTTTTTCCTTTTTTTTTTTTTTTTTTTTAAATTAAGAACTGTAGCCCTTGTTGTGGACTGTGCGCTGAAGTAAAGAGTTTTCATAGGAAGGACAGGCATCATGATGTGATTAAAACAGAACTTGTTTTAATCATGCTACCAGGTTTTCCAGAATTATTGTGGTGTTATATTTCTGTGTGCACTCAGACACAAGGCCGTCATATATTTTCTGTGCACATTTACAGTTTAATTGAACATTTTTCTTCCCACTAGAAGGTACAGGAATTTTGGCCCAGTTCTTTGTTGTGTTTTTTGTAAATGATGCCAGAAATGGTAACTGGCAATGAAAATGCAATGCTCATCACTTTTGTGTCCTGCTGGTACTGTTTTTTTACATGTCTGGCTATGACTTTGCAATTGAGTGCTGGGTCAAAGGTTGAAGAAAAAATGCAGTGACCTTCTGGCCCTTCCTTACCTATTTCCTGTAGGAGAGCAACCTTTCAGCCAGCTGTGAGGCTCTTCAGAAATTTAGTTGTGATATGACGTCCGAAATTAAAATATCACAGTCTTTAGATGAGGAAATGTTGCGGTGGCAAAGTTCTGCTTAGACTCTTGCAGAAGAGATCACAAGTTTTAAGATCTTACTTCATCTAAACGAGTACTGTTCATCAGCTATCGCTGTTGTAAAGTTCCCCAAGGTGTAAGGCGTCTTGCACACGTTGCATAGAGAATATAATGTCTCATTTAAGGGCTTTCTTCATAGACCTTTGCAGAAATACCAACTGTCAGGTGGTAATCCATTACAGTAAAAACATACTCATAGCGCCTGTGAGGACTTCCCACACTTCAATATCGTTGGCTTCACAGGACACAGCAGCTGTAAAAGCTGCTGCCAGATCTTCAGGAAGTAGAACCTGATTTTTCTTCTTGTTTTCTTTCACTCTGAAGATCTTTTTGCAGCTACCTGAAGTGGGCTCTTTGCAGGTCCTGTTCCAGACTGGCTTCCCCATACCCGTTGCTAATAACGTGGTGGCTCTCGAGGTCGATTGGCGATACGGGCAACGCAGTAAGGGCCCTGACAGCCATTTAACATGTAATCTATTCCTTACTCTATAGGGCTTAGAGCTACGCACACCAGGAGAGCTTATTCCTGGTGTCCCTGTTGTGTTATTTACCTCTGCTCTGAGCAGTTAAGTCCACCACAGCCATTTAGTAAATTATCAGTTTTCTTATTGGCCCTAAATTGCGCCTAATTAAAAATCTGACCTCCACAAAATAGTCCTCTTCCTAAAGAGACAGAACATAAACAGGAAAAATCAGCTAATTGCTGCAAAAACTGCTTTTGTGGCACTGTAATTGGACCTCAGTGAAATGAATGAACCCACTGGGGATTCCCTAATGAATGTTTAACTGCAAACAGTAGTCGGGCACTTAAGCAGCTAGGCTGATGGTCCCTAATGAAATCAAATAAAATCAAATAAAAGAATCTGGCACTTTACTAACCAGATTTCTTGGCGTTGGGACATAAAAATAATATAATTCTGGGTAAATAAAATGTAAAGAAATGTTATTAATAGAGCAGGGAAAACTTTGCCCTTCCCGCTTGGCTTCTTTCTTTTTCTACTGAAAAAAAAAACAAACCAAACCTCAGAAAACTTTACATACTGTGTTGAATCATTCCAAAGAAAGCTTTATTTTATTTTCCTCTTTTCCTGTGCTTTTAGGGAGGTCCTAGGACCTTTGTTGGTTTTTGTTACACATTGTCTGACTTTATTTTGCAGTATGTTTTTCAGGGGCTAGCCGTGGAACCGCATGACGTAGGCAATTGATTAAGATCCTTTTCATTTTCCCAAACTTTTAACAAGGAGCCAAATTCTGATGACCTCAGTAATTTGAGCTGTGCTCTGCCTCCTAATATCTATTTAACTCAGTGGTTAAAATTCTGACCTTACTGTGTAACTTGGCTTTGAGAAGCAAGTCATTAAACCCGACCGGTGTAGGACCTCAAGATTATATATTAGTGCATAAAAGCAAGCTGAAAGAACCTGGAACATGCCACCATTGCATAACTTTGTTTATTATCATTATATTTTAATGCTCAGTTGCACAATGATGCAACCTTGTAAATTATTTAGAGTGTTGGATACATAGGTTACCAACTTTCAAGAAAGGTCTTAAGTGGTTTTGTTTAAATTACTGTTAAAAATACTTCATTATATTCCCCTATTGAGTTGTTGCATTGATGACTGGAAACCTGGCAAGCTGCATTTTCATTAGTATCTCACACCTTTTAAATCTTTGCTTAAACTTAGTTATGTGGTATTTTACAAGTATTGTGATATAACCAGGAGAGAATTCTGTTCAATCACGCACTGCTAATTCTATTTATATAGAAAAAAAAAGTGCTACTTATCATGTCTAGCATTCAAAGACATGTAATTTGTTTACATATTATAAATAAAAGTCCATCACAATATATTTTCAGAATTATGAGTTAGAATATCTGCTGGCTGTTACTTGACGTGTGTGATAAATGGACATTCAAACTCCTTATTTACAACAGGTAGCATTACAATTACTATTGCCAACTAAAATATTTTTCATGAGTAATTAACACAAATGAAGTGTGGTTAGCAGTAAGATTTAGTTTCTGAACGGCACAGCTAGAGCATACTGTACCTCAACATGAGGAGGAGCTTCTTGACTGTGAGGGTGACAGAGCACTGGAACAGACTCCCCAGAAAGTTTGTGGAGTCTCTTTCTCTGGAGACTTTCAAGACCCGTCTGGATGCGTTCCTGTGTAACCTGCCCTAGATTCTATGGTCCTGCTTGGCAGGGGAGTTGGACTCGATGATCTCCAGAGGTCCCTTCCAACCCCTGATGTTCTATGATTCCATTCTTATGTACTAGGTGTAACTTAGTAGATTCATAGAATTGTTTTGATTGGAAGAGACCTTTTAAGATCAAGTCCAGCTGTTAACCCAGCACAGCCAGGTCACCACTAAACCATAGAAACTGAAATATAAAAGCGTATATATATGGCAGAGGGGGAGGTTTGAATAACAGCTTTGAATACTGAATGATGAGTCATGGTAGAGAAGGGAACCAATGGTTGATGTCATGATGGTAGCTATTGCTAGGATCTGACCAGTTAATCTGAACTGATTATATGTTTCTGGTAGTATATGTTATCCATATAAGATTTATAAAAATGAGTGGTTAATGTAGCCTGAAGTAGGAGCGTTCTTAAGAAATTAAGACAGGAAACCATAGGGATATGTATTTCATGATGGGCTAAATCACAGTTACGGAATAAATTCCACATTCTTCAAGGA
Organism: Eurystomus gularis; assembly: GCA_013400335.1. Lineage (NCBI taxonomy): Eukaryota > Metazoa > Chordata > Aves > Coraciiformes > Coraciidae > Eurystomus > Eurystomus gularis. Next base: position 255,054 of record VZZY01005592.1, read on the forward strand.
GAGGGTCTCTTTTGAAGACTCTAAAAGCTGAGAAGTGCTATGTTGGAGCTTGCATTGAAGAAAATTCGTAGTGCTTGTAGGTGAAATGCACGCACAGCATTGGATAATTGGCAAAGTAATGCTTTTGAGTGTTTGGAAGGGATGGTGGAAAACAACAATATGGATCTGCATCTGAGCTCCATGTTCAGTGCACTGGGGCTGAGCTCACAGGACACCATTCTTGGGCTTCATACGCTGGCACAACGGTTTGGTCCATTCTGGTCATATGCAGATTGACAGTATCGGAACTGAGTGTAGAATCATAGAATAGCTTGGGTTGGAAGGGACCTTTAAAGGTCATCTAATCCAACCCCCTGCAGTGAGCAGGGATGGGAGCAGAAGAACATTCAGCCTTGATTATGGCCTCTCAAATTGCAGCTCTTTGCAACTGTTGCAAGAACGAATGGCACTGTCTTTCTATATCTGGTTTACAGTGGGCAGATCACACTTCTGATAAGACGCACAGTTCAGCAGCATTGCTGTTATCAGTGTCATACAGCATTGCCCAGTTCCATGTCCCCCCAGATACCTTCTTGCATGTTTGTGTCTTAAGTGAAGAGACTTTAACATTTTCCTGATGTTTTGTGGAAGATACTGGTGAGCATTTACTAGCTTTGCAATTTTCTTCCAATACCTGTATCATGAGTACCCAGATACTAGAGAAATACATAACCTATTGCTTTTAGTTTTGCTTTGAGACGTCATGAACGATAGTGGGGTGCTTTTTCATTGCAAATGAAATATTTTCAGCTCCTATTTTTTTGAGCACAGCTTTCTAGAAGTAAAGCAATGTTAGAGAGAAGTTGAGAGATATTAACTGACAAAACTTCTTTCCTTCGAGGCTAGATAGCAAAGTTGAACAGGTGGGAACAAAATCAATGGAATTATGTGATGTAATGGCTTCAAATTCATATTATGAGTTTGGGAAGAGACTACATTTAGATTAGATGTAAGGAAAAAGTTCTTCACTGTGACAAGAACTCTCAGTTCTTCTGGTGAAGACACAGGTGAGACACAGAAACAGGTTGACCAGAGAAGTTGTGGATGCTCCCTCACTGGATGTGTTCAAGACCAGGTTGGACGGGGCCTTGAGCAACCTGGTCTAGTGGGAGGTGTCCCTGCCATGGCAGGAGGGTTGGGGCGAGATGATCTTTAGGGTCTCTTCAACCCAAACTATTCTGTGATTCTGAGAGACTATTTCAGTTACTTACTGTATTAAGCAATGTTATGGAATGACAGTTTAAATACACACACTCAGATGATCTCACTGTATCAATGCCCACCCAGTTCAGGATGGAGATCCCCCAGATAACTGCAGGGTCACCAGAACATCCCCAGCAGGGCTGTGTTTTGTCCATGTGCCATCACAGAATCTGATTTAATCTATGAATCAGGAACTTCAGTGGTAAATGCTGAATTATTTTTATATCCAAAGATAAAAATGTAAAAAATAAATATTGAAAACATTTTAAGGACATTTTTAAAGATAAAACTTTAAATTATTATTGAAGGTGTCTAATCCAGATTGAGCTATTTATTTAATGATGTCGTGAAGATGTACAAGTTAATACAAATAATACAAAGTTAATCATTTGGGTCAGGGTTCAAGATGAAAAATTTGAGTGTATCTCCTTAGTGTACTACACTGCTTCCACATACTTCTCTATATCCCTAATTTTTGCTGTACATTGCCATTTTCCCAACTTTTCAATCCATTTCTTTCAATAAATAACAAGTCACTCTTCATACACCAATTAAAACTTGTATTGCTTATAAACAAAGCAGAAGGCATTTTGTCTTTGTTTTATTTAATGGAGGCTGGCAACTGCTATTTTTGTAGCTATTGATAATTGACACGGGGTTAAATTTCCTAATTTTCTACCATGACAAGCAGTGACAAAAGGTGAATTTTGTTTCCTTGTGTGAATTAACGAATGTGCACGTCACCAGAAATCACCTTTTTTGTGCATATAAATGCCAATGGTACTTACCTAGGAGATAAAAAAAATCACTACTTACTCCTTCTCCTTTCTCCTCCTCATTTTTTTAAAAATAATGGCATTTTTTTCAAGCCTTTGGCCAATTTGATGGCTGGCAAGCATTTTTTCCATGTATTTTTTAAAAGAACAGGATTTTCATTAGTCAGTTGCAAAGAACTGGATGGGAAATTCAAGAGCACTGGTGAAGCACATCAGTTTTCCTGTCAGAATTCATGGCTCTTCATTTGTCTTTGGTTTCCAAAACAGTTTAGACTCGTGCCATTTCATGCCCAACGCTTTTTGTGCATTAATGTTAGAAATGAAATTTTTAAAAATCATCTGACACCAGCAGAAGTACTTTAGCCCTTCTTATATGCAGAATTTTATCTATAAGTACGTGTAGATACATGTAGATGTGGTTGTTGGAACTGTGAACCAGCTGTGTGTCTGACAGCTGGTTCGTGGGTACCAGGGCTGGATGGTGCTTGTGGACCCCCATGTGACACATAGGATCATAGAATGCATTGGGTTGGAAGGGACCTTCAAAGGTCATTTAGTCCAACCCCTCTGCAGTCAGCAGGGACATCTCTAACTAGGTCAGGTTGCTCACAGCCCCATCAAGCCTGGCCTGGAATGTCTCCAGGGATGGGACCTCCACCATCTCTCTGGGCAACCTGGGCCAGTGTCTCACCACCCGCATGTTTACTAGGAAAGCTGGATGTTAGGTTTCTGTGCACGGAAGCACAGGATGATGTGAAAGGTCTATGAGAAAATAGGGATTTAGAGGGAAGGGAATCTCAAATCGGTATGTTTTCAGGGGACTAGAAGGAGGAATGTATGTGGAGGTAATGCCAAGACCAGTGTGTTTGATATGGGCTCTGGGGTAAGTCAGAATGAATTGAGCCCTGTTGCAGTGTTTGTCACCACCTTCTCCCACCTTTGGGGCTGGTGGCATTCAACCTTGGAGGCTTGAGCATGGCTCTGCTGCCTGATCACGAGCAGAAGGGAAAAGCGTTTTCACCAGCAACACGTTACGCGTTTCTTTGACTGAAATGATGCATTTCTGAGGCTGCCCTTTACAATAATTCCAGCTGTGAATCCCTACTCTAGATTTCCCCCAGCACAGCTGAGATCAAAGTCCCTTCCACCCCATGTGGCACAATCAGAATGCTGCAAATCAATCAATGATTACAATTTGTGATAATCTGCCTATCTACAGGAGTGGCATGTATTGATTCCTGATCTCTACATTGCCCTTTATCCTGCAGCCATATAATGAAGAAAAACAATAAGAAAAAAAGAAAGAGACAAAATAAACCAACTCCTGTATGGTCTGTGTGGTTCTAACTGAATTAGAGCAGTGATGAGCGTGTTGAACTCCAGCCTTACCAATTTTATATTCATTTTGTTTAGTATCAGGAAATGGAGAGAAGTATGAAATCTAAAATAATTATGCATTAAGACATCATCTGGAAATTCAAAAAACCTGCAAGTTTCTTGGTTCGCTGTCATAGCAAGTGCAGCGTGAGTGACTTATTTAAGGAGGAAGGAAAGCTACCTACAATCTGGGGAGACAACACAAGGGAGCTAACAGCTTATCACACAAACAGCAAAGGAAGAAAATATTTTTTTTCTTCTTCATTTTAGGCTTCTGGGATTAATAAGCAAAGAGGAACTTGAGTGCTAAATTTTTTTATGTTAAAAGGCTCATTTGCAAAAAGACAAAGTAAATGGAAGAAAAATAATTTATGCAATGAACTGCTAATCCAGCTGTTTTGCTTCTGGGCTTAATTGGATTTACCTAGAATTGATATTTGGTGTCAGCGTGTGTTATATCATCAGCACAAGCAATAGTTACCAAACATAAAGAATCCCATCTAAGGCAAAATATTAATTTATTTGACTCATACTTATTGTAATCACTTTTTATTCACGTATGTTACTACTTAGTATTTCCGCTTGATGCCATCTCATCTATGTGACCCAGTCTTAGTTATTCTATCTTAATATCTGAAGCAGTTCAGCAATGTAGGAGACTCGCAGCTGAATAAAATGGGCTAGGAAATGGTTATTCATCTCTCGTTCTGCCTTCCAGGCAGCTGTGCTGCCTATAAAGAGGTGTGCATTGTACCTAATGGCAGGTGCGTGGCATCTGAATTCTCGAGTAAGACATATACTGTAGCGTTCAGTACCTTCAGCAAGGAGAACTTTACTGGTTCAGTCTGGAAATGTGGAGCTACCCTCAGTGACTGAGTGAGATTTGTCAGCTCAGACACCCTGCTTACAGAGAAATGCAAACCTGAATCCGGCCAGCAAAGCAGGGAAGTGGTGCCTCTTTTGCAGTGCAGGAGAAACAGGGTGTGGGAGGGATGTGTTTCATTAAAGGCATGTGTCACAGACTCATTAGAATAGCCAGATAATATTCTGACTACCTTAGCTGATAAATATGGTAGTTTTGACCTTGGTGAGACAATAATGATCCATTATTTGTTATATACACAAGTATTTGACAGATATTTAGACCTGGAAGGTTTTGGTGATCTGTTCACTTTGCCTCATTTGTGGTGGTTGGTTTCCTCAGTAACAGTTTGTTCTGGCTCTCTCCTCTGGTGACAGAAAATCTTGAAAAAGCCAAATAACCAATGCAGCAAGTGATAAATAGTGCATGTTCTCATTCACAGAACATCTTGGAGAAGACCTTTAAGATCATCAAGTCCAAAGATTGACCTAACAATGCCAGGGCACCACTAAACCGTGTCCCTCAGCACCACATCTACACAGCTTTGAAACCCCTCCAGGGATGGGGACTCCACCACTGCCCTGGGCAGCCTGGGCCAGGGCTTGACAACCCTTTTGGAGAAGAAATTTATCCTGATATCCAACCTAAACCTCCCCTGGTGCAGCTTGAGGCCATTTCCTCTTCTCCTATCATTTGTTTATGAACAGATATCCCTATTTGCTAGTGAGTGCTGTGGGACCTGTTCCTCCTTCCCCCTGCCCAGTGTTATTTAAACAAATTATCCCAGGTGACACTTCAGAGTGGTGGATGAAGATGTGGCCTCTGCACCTTCAAGGTGGGCGTATGGTCCACGCCCCTTGGTACAGGGGTTGTTTTTATTTTTGAAGAAAGGAGGTGATGGGGGCTGAGTGTTCACAAGCAGAGTCTCGCCTGCATTTGACCAGCTGAGCTTAGGAACCCAGCCATAAACCTGAACTGATGCTACATCTCAGCAAAGGAGACCACTGCTTCATTCCCTGTCATCTTCTAGTGCTTGCAACCCCTGTTTGCTGTCAGTTCTGTGTGCATTAGATGAGAGAGCGCTTGGAGACTCTCTCGCTTAGCACAGAGGTCTTCAATCCAACAGCCACAAAGCCCCAGGGCTCGCGGCCCTTCCCCAGAGCACGCACAGACTGGCAGCTCTGCCCTCCAGCCTTAGGCCATGGCCGTTGCCTCCGTGCTGGGATGCAGCGAGAACGCTGAGAAGGCTGATCCTTCAGCGACGTGCAACGACCTGGGCCCCTTCCAAGCCTCCCGACGAAACACTTACTGCGACACGGGCTGCGTTATCTGAGCCGACGTTGTTTAGATGAGTCGGAATTAAAGGCAAACGAGATCATTCCAAAAGCAGTAAGAGGTTATTGTCGCGCAATTATGTTGTGAGCTGGCAAATGGGAAAACCCAGAAGGCCCATCTTTTAGAATTTCTGTCGCCAAATGAGTAGAGCTGCCGCTCCTTATTAAGCGCTATAGGTAGATCTGGCTGGGCAATGAAGGAAGCATTCAGATGCTGGCTGCGGCTGGTAAACCTTTGGCCACTGTCCCCCCTCTTAAGAAAAGGGGCAGGGTATGTGTTTGGGAGTTGGAAGTCAAACAGGGGAGGATGAATTTCTTAAAACAATGATTGCCTCTAGGCATTCTCCAGAAGCGTCTCATCTTTGACCTCTGCAGAGGTTTCTCTAGGAGGTAAATTTTAACTTCATTTAGAGTCTTTCTTTGCTTATAATGCAATTCATTGTTAATGCAGCTCCGCTGGTTTCAGCATCTCCCTGTGGAATGGCCCGCAGAGGGGAGAGGTGTTTAGGAACTTGGTCCATTGATGCTTATGCTCAAGGGGTGATTACTCTGTCATGGCTTGCTAGGCAAGTGCCACCCTCCGAAGTCAATATGATGCATAAAGATGAGAAACACTTGGAGAAGTAAGTGTCTGGAGGGAGTCGAAGTGGGAGAGGCAATAGTTTTCCTGCGGGTAGCTTTACTCGTTGTTAGGATAATAAAGATTTACTGGTACTGAGCAATTTGGAAAGAAAAAGAGAACATGAACGCGAGTATTTTGCTAGGCACGTTGCTGCTGTTTGTCAGGAGGTGCAGGGCTGATTGGATGTTTCATTGCACTGACGTACTTCTCTTTGATATGGCTGATCCCTATGGAAGAGAGCTGAACTGGCTCCATCTTTCAGAGCAGCCACGAATGAGGGTTATTCCCACCATACCTTTCCTGCCATGGGAAGCACTCTGCGGATGACATGGCGTTATTTCTTCCTGAAGATCTGAACAGCTTCCAAACTGGGATTTTTGAAATGGTTATTATTTGTTGTAGGTGATGAATACTTCTAAAGCTTCTGTCTCTTCAAAGTTACAATCTTTCTCTCTGCTTATATTACAGCTCTGCCTTGTTATTAGCAGAAATGCTAAGGAAGGAGGAGTGATGCGCACGTGTACAATATTTTTAAAGCTTCAAAAGCGTGTCCAAAGAAGGGCAGCAAAGCTGGTGAGGGGTCTAGAGGGGTCTTCTGAGGAGCAGCTGAGGGACTTGGGGTTATTTAGCCTGGAGAAAAGGAGGCTCAGGGGAGACCTTCTCGCTCTTGACAACTCCCCGAAAGGAGGTTGGAGCCAGGTAGGGTTGGGCTCTTCTCCCAAGCAACAGGAGAAGAGGAAATGGCCTCAAGTTGTACCAGGAAAGGTTTAGGTTGAATATTAGGAAAAATTTCTTCCCCAAAAGGTTTGTCAAGGCCTGGCCCAGGCTGCCCAGGGCAGTGGTGGAGTCCCCATCCCTGGAGGGGTTTCAAAGCTGTGTAGATGTGGTGCTGAGGGACATGGTTTAGTGGTGACCTGGCAGTGCTGGGTTAACGGTTGGACTTGATGATCTTAAAGGTCTCTTCCAAATAAAATGATTCTGTGATTCTAAATGCCTTATTTTTTAGGAATGATAATGCTAAAATGAGGTAATTATAATTAGTTGCTTGCTTATTTGGCCATTTTGAGAATGCAGGCAGTGGTATCCTTTGGGATATGGACATGGAAAATGACAGGAAGAATTTGTGCTTGTGTGCCCAAAAATTTAGGAAACCAGTGCAAATGAAAACAGGGCAACACAACCCACCAAAACGATCACGTGCCCCCAGCAAAAGAAAAGAAAGCCTCGGTCGAATGTTGCAGTAGATAACAACAGCGCTGCTTATGCGTCCAATAAATAGTTGTGGTCGAAGCTAGCACCAACTTAATGGTATTGCAAAGCTATAATTTATATTATTGTGTATTGCTGAAAAAAAACCTGCTTGGTCTTCTGAACCAACCATGTTGTGAGGTCATCAGCCCTGGGGTTTTTCTTGACATCACCATAGAAAGCAATAGCGACTGGAACTCCATAGATGGCAGCATGTCCCAAAGAACTCCACCAAATCCTGCCTTCTCCCTTTGCTTTCTTTCCTTATTCTATCTTCTTTCCCTTTTTTCTTGTCTGTTCTATTTTTAATTTATTTTCTCTTTTCCTCTTCTTTTTCCCTTTCTTTCTTTCTTCCTTCCTTTCATCCTTTCCTTTTCTTCTTTTCTTCTTTTCTTCTCTCCTTCTTTTATTTTCTTCTTTCCTTCTTCTTTTCTTCCTCACCTTCCCAAACCAGTTCCCTAATCTGGTGACAGGCTTAAGAATTCCTGTTGTTTTACAGGAACTATAAAAATACTTTTGGTATTTTGGAAACCTCTGAAGTATATAAGAGCAGTTAGAAATGTTTATACTATGCAAAAGATACTGAATGGATATTTATAGCATTTCAAATATTATCTCAGATTGGTATGGACTGGACTCTGAGAGCAGGCTCTTTGCATTACCCAATTGCAAAGTATTTTGTCAGAGGGACTATTTTTATGGTTGTACATCGGGGTATTTTTTGAAGATAGAGCAAGTGCCAGGGTAGAGGGTATCTCAAAATAGAATAGAAAAATATCAAAAGGACAAAATCTCCACTGAATAGATCCAAGTGAATGATTTCAAGTTCTGTAATATTTCTACTTTATTAACGTATCATAAAAGACCTGTATTGCTTCATGACAAAAATCTTAAAATTCTGGTTACGTATGAGAATGCTCTTTCATTCTGCAAAGATTTGTTCTGAGGGAGTTTTAAGTTCTCCCAGAAATTAACTGAAGTGTATCTTCTTATTCTCAGTATTTTTTGCGTTTTTTTGAACCTCAAAAGAGAACAATAAGCCTATTTTTTAGTTATACATGCATGAAGTCGGTGATATTTAAGAAGTAAAAATATTGAGTCATAATTGAATATGGAAATTATAAACTAAACCATTTTATCATGTCATTAGTTCTTCAAGAGGACAATGTGTTTTGATCAGATGGGAAAAGTAGCTAAGAAACCAAAAGCAAAGATGTCAAAAATAGAATATATGCAGCTGGTGTAAAATATGTAGTTCCTCGGTGACGTAAGCATTTGACAAATGCAACTATTATGTTATTTTTGCAGAGGATTTCAGCTTGTGTGAACAAATGTTTTGGTATCTAACCATTTGCCCACAATCCAGTTGGGTTTGGAGGCTGAACGGTTGTGTTTATACTAATCCCTGCGGATTCTACTGGATTCTTCAAACCATAGGAATTCAATCTAAGCGTATCAGACAAATGTGGTCGTCTTTCCATTCGATCTTGGGTTTTCAGTGTAATATTTTGCATCCTCTGTTGGCAAAAACCATGAGAAATTTGGGTGGAATATTAAATACGTGTGAAGTGGTTACTTCTGAAGTAGCTGGATACTTCTGAGTACAGTCTGAAAAGAGATCATTTAGCTGGGAAGCTTTTTTGATTAGCAAGAACTTAGACGTGTTCTATGTAATTCTTCCCTAAAAATTTGGTATAACTGTATTTTGGAGTGTTGACAAAGCTGTCTCTCTCTTGCCATCTTGATAAATAGTAAATTAGTCAAAGCATATTTCAGAATTCTCAGGCAATCCCTGAGAATAGCTGTAGTTAGGACACCCATTGGGAAGGTGGCAGAGCACAGGTAAAATCTCTTATTGCCAATTTTAGACATTTAAACTAGATCTTTCCTATACTCAGGTATGTGGAAGATTGGTGACTAAGCACCAGTGTACAAGACTTTTTGATGTGTGTGTGTGTGTGTGTCTTGCCTAATACCCTCCTGTGGACGTGCAAAAACCTTTGTCGTAAAAGTGCTAGATTTGACTAAATAATTTGCTACCAGCTATATGCAGAACGCGTGGGTTCAAACCCTAGTTCTGCCACAAATTTCTCATGTAACCTCAGGCAAGATAATTTATCTGCCTAAAACTTAGGCGCCTAATCTCACCTAGTCATCTAGGCTCCCTCTCTAGTCAATGGTGAGAGATAGGCGCTTCCAGAAGGCAGCTCCTAAGACCTATTTGAGTCCTCTATCTTTGAAGAAGATGAATCACGCCCTGCAGGTGCCCATCTCTGCAGCCATTGATGCTGAGGGAGCCTGGATGTCTAGTCTAAACTAGTTGCTTAACTGTTAAATAGCTAAATAAAGGTAAGAAGCACTTTGCTACGGGTATTTTTGTGCCTCGTTTGCCTCTGTGCACTGAGAATTCAGCCCGTGTATGAGGGATGATAATACAGACACATACGGGCAAGATGGTTGTGGGTGGTGATGCCATCAACATCACCAGCTTTTCAGCCTCAAGCTTCTGCAAGAAGGATAGTCATTTAGCCTTCAGATATCAAAGTATATCCCATGTTTGCAAGGGAGATACTCTCGCTTTCTCTTAGCCCTATGGATAAAGATACGGAGGAGAACGAAACCTAGATGTCTATTTAATCTACAATGTTCTTGTTGACTGTGAATGTGCTTAAAGAAATCCGTGGTCTACACAGATTCCATGTCTTTGGGCTAGATGTTAAATGACACCAAATGTGAGCACTCACATTTGTGTTCAGTTCTTTACTACTAACAAACCAACCCTGAATCATTTAATTATGCTTCTGCAAGAAGGATAGGAGTGTAAAAACAAACAAACAAACAAAAGTGCTATGTTGGTCTGTGAAGTTTTTACTTCATCTGGCAGTTTTATATTTATTACCAGCTATCTCAGGAGGGTTTACACCTCTCTATTAGTCAGCACTTTTAGACTCCTGTATGTCAGCCAATGAGTACAATGGTGTAGCTGCCCAAGAGCAGCTATAATCTAATTATAAACCCAACGCTTTCTGTTTAGTTCCTTAACCCTCATTAAGGGGAAAAAGACATTTATTTGGCAGTGCAGTGAATACATGAAGACTGACCTGGTACTTTGGATTTTATCTGATCGCACAAACCAGTACCTGACTAGAACCCCATAGAAATAGATCACATTTGGATTAGGTTATGCTGGAAAATGGTCTTTTTTTGTAAACGTGACATCACTTTTATCTGCATTCTGATTTTAGAACAAAGGATACAAAAGCATAGGGAACTTTTCCGTTCAATTATTTCCTTAATCTCTGAAATGGACAGTTAAAAAGGGCATGAAGCAGAAGCACTGGCTTAGATGCTGAAATATATATTTATTTTCAGAAAGGTGCAGCTGAATCACTTTGAAATCAGGCCTCAGGTGTCTAATAAAACCACTTGGTTTCTCAACTTTTAGGCAGGGAACTTTGATCACATGCTTGACAATGAAGATTGTTCTGGGGGGTAAAGAACAATTTGCTGATTTAAGCATATTTATTTTTCTTGTACCATTAACTGAAAGCTTATGATCATGAAAAGTCAATTTCTAGGTGTCCTTTTTCCATCTCTGCCTTTTTTGTCTGCGCTAACACGATATAAAAAAGAAAAGAATAAGACAAGGTGGTATACGGCCTGAACTAAAGGAAACGGATTTCTTTCTTTCCTTTGAAAACAAGGCTGCTGTTTCAGATGACATTTTTGGTTTTGACAAAATTGTCAAGAGAGATTTAACTCCTCTGTTTCCAGATCATAAGATTTCTGTAAAAGCAAGAGTGGCCGGCAAAGGAATTCCTCTGACTATTATTAAAGACAGATCGGATTTAGCAAACTGTGTTATTTGGAGATAAGAAAATTGCACAGAAATAAACAACTTGACATTTTACTTCCTTTTTACACTCTGCCTAAGATGGAAACCACATGAGTGTGGGCATATTGCTTTAGAAATATGAAACATGACAAATCTTTATTTTCAAACTTGAAACCGAAGAAATTGTACGCTTCCCGGTGAATTATTCAGCCAGGTTTCTCCGGGTAACCTATGATTCTCCAGAACCGATTTGAGTGTTTTAGAAAACTGTTAAGCCAGGCTAGTAATTGTTTATTAGTCCTCAGTGTACAGTTCAAGCCGAATAATTACAAACATACTCATTCTTAGATCATCTTAAAACTACTGATCCTGAAGGGAACATGTTTCCTCTTAGAGGAAAAGACATATTTCCTTATTGAACGGGACAGCGGGTGATAGAAAGGGTGGCCCTGCTGCAGTCAGTGGAAAGTTTGCCCTCGGCTTACTGGGACACAGTTCCACCCACCTGGCTTTTCTGCGTGGTGCCAGGGCACTGCAGCACTGGCTGGAAGCAGGACATCAGGGCTATGCACACTGAGTATCCAAGTCCCAAAGCGTGCCCTGTTTTCCCTTTTGAAGCAGTTTTTGAAGGCTGAGAAGAAGGAAATTATGATGGAAAGATTTAAAAAACCCCTACCATTGAGGCACGTGCTTTTATGAGTGAGCAATCTAACTTCAACCCTGACTCTCCATCAGCTGATTTTTTGCACAATTAAATCAAGCGACTTGCTATTCCATTGGCAGGATTTTCTACCAGGGTAAAACATTTTTGGCAACTAATCAGTAAATTAGGTATTATTTCATTATATGCTCTTTATCTGGAAAAATGTGTGAACTATAGTTCTGTAAAGTTCCTAACCTTTCTTTTATTTGTTACTGCTTGGTAAGTGCTCAGGGGTTGTAAGAAGGTAGGAGGACTTTTCTATGTTTGTGTTGCCGAGGTCTCTGCTTATTTCCAAGAGGAGCTAAATAGTTTCTGGGGGACTAGGAGAGGAGTGTGAATGAGCTAGAGTGCAGACCTGAAAATGCAGCAGACAGCTCAGGTTTGGGTCATACTGTCAGTGTGGGTAAAACTCAGGGACCTAAAGATCAGCGCTGAGCTCAGGCTTTGGAATCACTTTAAAGCTGACACAACCCACGTCCTTTACCTAATTCATTACACCAAGCCCCTGTGAATTTCATCTAGTGTTCCCCGTTTCTGATATTAGCCCTTTTGTCCTTTTTTCCACATATGAAAAACCGAGATAAGACAAGTTAATTCACAGCCAGAGGATAGAGTAGTTAATATTCAGATTGCATTTGGCAAATATTAAATATAACACCACGGAAAACTCTGGATAAATAGAAATGTGGATAAAGATTCTGAAAAGCATCTCCATGATATGAAGAGCTACCTTATGAGGCCTCTTTAAATACAGAAATGCTGATGCTATGGAGGCACGCTGATGGAAGCTGTATTAGCAAGGAACAAAACCCACCTAAAACTACCGTATTCTGAATAACATAGAATTTAACTTCCTGAATAACTTAAGACAGTAGTTGTAAGGTCAGAATTAATGAGTGTCCTGGATGAAGTGGGAAGGAGTAGTGTTTGTAGAGGCTGTTACCAGCTGTGGTGGAATCACAGAGATATCAATGGAGAAGAGTTTTCAGGTAATCCACAGAGTCATTGTGAGAAATAGAAAAATGCGATCATTTGGGCTTTTTGATATTTTAAAATATATTTACTGGTTTTATCATCTTTCTTATCCATATTGCAATCAACCTTCACCCTCTGTGGTAGCCAATTATTATGTTATAAAGGGAAGAGGAAAGAACATACTTCATATCAAAAAACCTGCCTGGAAATGATGAGCAATATGCTTTTCTGATGGACAATCCGCAGTCTTGCAGACTTGAAATTTTATCTAGGAAACTTTCAGGAACATTTTTCTTATCCCAGAATATTTTTCATCTAAGCATTTTAATTTCTGCCATGAGATAATCCACCGGGATACTATATGTGCTTTAGCAACAGGGGTGACCATAGTGAAGGACTTCGAGGGGGTTCATTAAAGTACATGAAACATTTGGGTAGAAGAAATGCTGAAATGATTGCTTTTAGTTAAAAAGAAATATTGAAATGAATGAGACTGCTCTTTCCAAATATTTTTTATTATTTCTATTCCATTGTTTGTAATTCTTAATTTCTGAAAGGTTGCTACTTCCACTAAAAATAAGGAGGAGGATGCAGAAATGGCAGAGGTTCTTTATGCGGGAAATTTTGTATTTTGCACACCTCTCCTAACAAAATATATGTAGTCCTCTGCATATTGCTTTATTTAATGTAAACAGTCCTTAGTGATCCCTGTGGTGATTGCCTGGGTGATTTTATATGTGGTTGTCGCTAGAGAAAGGACTGGACCGCGGCCCTCAGCTATCCCAACCAAACTCCTTCCTCACTAAACTGCACCCTTTGTAGATCTAGACCAATGGCCTCCGTTTGGTTTTTCATCTGCTACATAGGACAGTGTTGCTTTCCTTTTCGTAGAGTTGCTCCAAAGATACGTTTAGTGTCTGAGTGTTTGATACCGTATGATTGCAATCCATAGTGTGGACCAATTGAAGAAGCCATTTTATGTAATCAAGACATCCCATTAAGTGTCGTAATCCAGGGTGTTAAGCAAACTCTATCCCACTCCTATTTTCCCATTAAAAAAAGAAGAATTTTGCCATTAACTGTAATGGGGACAGGGTCTTTCTTCCTGGTGCTGTGTGAAGGCTACAGAAAGTCTTTTAGTGATACTGGACCAAAACATAATTAATTGATTGTAATAAGAAATCACTGCTGGGCCTAGTTAGTATCTCCTGCATCCTAACATGGGCTGGAGAGAGAAAAAGAGAGACAAACTCGCATATTAATCATTTATTGTGAGTGATGGCAAAAGGAAGGTGGAGAGTAACGGCAATCCTGAATTCTTTTTCTTCCAAATTTACATTTTATTTCCTTTGCTGTAAAGTTTCTGTGCACGCTGATCGGTCATGTTTTCCTCATTTTCTGCCATCGTTTATGAAATTAGGAGACAAATTCCACTGATTTAACCACTGCGTGAAGTTGACCAGGTTTTTTTTATTTTTTTTTTAAATATATAGGGCAGTTTATCATAGTATTCTGGAAGCCTGGCTTTTCCCATGCATTCCAACGGTGATCTCCATTTCCTCTGCTCTAATCAACACCATCGGCACAGGAAAAAAAAAATCTGCTTCCTATTTCATTTTAAAGTCTCCTACATTTTTCTATATCTAAGATACTTTGAAAAAGTTTTTCCATGTCTAGCTGTTGAACAAAGCCTTGGTTCTGTGGATGGGCCTTTCCACAAAAATAGTTCCATTGCCTTTGGTTTTGATCTGAGAGGGGAATAAATGCAATGAGAGGGGAAATTGTTCCACCAGCAAGAGTGAGATTGGACCCAAGCTCAAAGGTTGCTCACCTGGTGTGGCGTGTCAGGATTAGAGCATCCCTTTGTGTTCCAGTCAGGTTTTAGAGTATCTTTTGCAGGTTTTCCTAATAAGCAGCCTTCTCAGCGTTCATTTTCTTGAGCCTTGTTCTCTGGACTCTGGTATCCTGAATCTGAGTCGTTTTTATCTGGGGAGGTGGCCCTGTGAAGTGCCTGGCCCTGTGAAGCACCCAACCCTGTTCTACAGGTGGCTGACAACTCTTATGGGCTGTAGCTTTTTACAGGTTCAGTTTCAGAGGCCTGAATTAGAGGGGTACTCCTCTAGAAATACATGCTTAACCAGAGATTATTGATGTGAGTAGCGTGAACTGGCCCTTCCTCATTTCTTTGTCACGAAATGCACTTGATCTTATTCAATCGCCGGGTGTGCTGTGGTACAATTGCAGTAGAACAGGGTGTTGTATTGCAGAACCATAGCGAGTTATTATGGTCACGGTCTCTCCTCTGACTATTTGCAAATGAGCATTTTACTAACAGGGGAAGCATATGCTAGATTAAACCAAGGAAGAGGTTGGGGTTTTTTTTTCTATTTCTTTTTTTTTTAAAGAAAGACAGAAATGGCAAAAATGACGCTTTTCAATTTTGTTGTGAAATATCTCTGCTTTTCAGGGAAATATGTTTTCTGGATGGATTGCCACCTGCAGAGTATACTATACATCTTTGCTAAATTATTTTCTGTCTCTGCAGAAACAGCAGTTTAGGTTTGTAGTCTTTTTTAAACAAAACGACGGAGCATTTAGCACAATTATGTTCAGCACTATAATCTTTTTTTCTTCTTCTTCTTTTGTCGAGCCATCCTTTAACAGGGAATAAAAAATGAGCCACACTGTAAGCTATTTTGCATAAATGAATAATTATGATTGCCACATATTGCCAATTGTAATTAGAGATAATAATGCTAGGTTTTGGAGCTTATACTCATGCATTGCTTTTCCAAGCAAAACAGAACTTGTGTAACGTTCATCCAGTTAAGTGAACAGATTGAGTTTTCTCCTCTCACCAAGGACACGCACATGTGCTTTTTTTTTTTTCCCCTGCCTTTTTTTTTAGTTTTATTTAAACGATAGCTTTAATTAGTTGAAGGTAAATAAGTAAATAAACGACACACTATAAATAGTAGGCTCTTAGCAAAATTAGAGGCGCATTAAAGATAACACACTTTTGGGACTTGCAGATCAGTTAGCAAGTCGGCTGAGCATTAGAGGGAAATTGGCAGCTGCTTACAGTTAGCAACCAGAAATGCTGTAGGTAGCGTGTGCATGTGCAGATCATTTAAGGGCTCGGTTTACCTTATTTACATTCCAGCACCTTTGGGATTTGAGGAAAGGTTGGGGTTTTTATGTGGGGAGAGGAGGTTGATTCGTGAAAACTGCCGAGCTCAACCTCCATGTTGGGCACGTCTTGTCGCGAAGTGACTCCTCGCTTCTGCAGCCATGAAACCTGCAGTTTATACCGTTCTGGGATACTGTGCATCCACGTTGACATGAGAACTTGGCACGGTGCTAGACTAAAAAACAATGCTGTTTAATCAGGTGTGGAGTGCTGGCTTATTACTTTTGCCAGCAGCTTTGTTTTCCTTGGACTGCGTAGCCTTGTAAGAATTCAAAGCCGTTGCGATATCGCTGAAGAAGCTTTCTGAGATGTATAACTAACCATAATGCTTTATCTCCAGGGTGCTGAATGAATGCAGCAAACAAACTGTACTTCGCAACTGTCTCATTTTCCTTGGAAAAATGGCCCAACTTCTGGGATTGTTGTTCAGCTCCCAGTCTCAGTGGGAGTTCTGTCTGAGCACAGACAGGCTGAAGCCTAAACAATGAGCATTAAATTTGGCCCCTTCATCTCAAGATCTCACAGTTCTTTTGGAAATGTTAGTAAATTAAGGTTCACAACCCCCACCCTGTAGAAGAATACTGTTCCTCTGTTACAGAGGATCATGAATTGGGGACAACAACAAGAGCTACAGATCAGAAATCTGACTCTAGAGCGGGCTGCCTCATTGTCTTTATTGATTATCTTTCACAGTCCTGTTAGATCCCCGGTCTCTCATTACGCTTCTCAAGAGTTTTCGTAACTGGAGTTGAGGGCGTTTGGACATGATTTTCCACGTGGATTGTTCGATGCATTGTCCTCATTCTGCATATCCCGACTTGACTTTGTCACTTAAGCCCTAATTGGAAGAGTGCTGCAGCCTTTGCAGGTTACAAATCCTGCTGGTTTGCCTACCACGGAATGATTTAAATGTGAACATAATCTCTATTCCTTGCCCTGCAGAAGCTTTCGTGTGGCGGCACATCTCACAATTAGGCCACACCTAGCTGAACTCTCCCCAAGGAGCGCTGTAGAAACTAGCATTCTCTTTAGGGATTGGTAACCTGGCATAGATAAAAGTAGGGGAAAAAAGAGACCCAATACTCTCTTAAAACATGCACTGATTTATTTTTTATTTTAATGGGATTTAAAAATGATTGGACTTGTCGTTGCTGCTTTCTTTCCTAGACAAGGGATGTATTAAAATGCTCTCCAGGTAGTTTGTCCTTACAAATAGCATAGCTCAATTTTCTTCTCTTAGAGCAGAATCTCTAGAATACCTTCATATATTGGACAGCATTTTAACAGAGTTTTACAGGCATGTGTGTTACCATCTTCTCACCATTCAAGATCTCTCAGCAAGGTTGTGGTATGAACAGCTACAGCTTTTGAAGAAAGTAGTATTAGAAAAATACTTTCTGTATTTGACTGGCTTTAACGTAGTGTTTACCATCTACGTGAATTCCTTGTTGCTCTTATTATTCCCCTCCTACCTGCTGTTCTCCATTCCCTACTTCTTCATCACCATCATCTTCTTCCCTGGACACACACTTCCTGAAATATTATTACCTTCTTTTTCTCGTAGCTGAATATGTGGTATCATTCCTATCTTTTGCTTACTCCTTTGTAAGCAGATTCACAACACGGTCATCTTCTTTCACTTGATTCTTTCTCTCCAGGGACCTTCTTGGGGTTGTAAGTTTGCTGATTTTCTCAGTGTAACAGCTCAAAATCATGTGTTTATTTATTCTCTGTTTGCTGTCTGAGCTCTCCTGTGAAGATTCAGTAGCTTTTTTCTGGAGAAATACACTTCCATGCTGCTACATCCTTTCATATAATGCTGCAAATATTGTTTTTCTATCCCTTTAATGGCACCCCTTCTATTTGCATTGCTTGAACAGGTATATTCACTTTCAAGGTTTCTTAGCTTATGTTCTACTGCTTTTACGTTCATTTTCAAACCTATGCTCTCTTTTATTCTGCCCTTCATTCATAGGTGGAATTCAACAGAAAATATTCAACAGAGAAGGTCATCTGAACTCCATTGCCTACCTTTCAAAGCCTCCATTAAAATTCTCCTCGCCTTTCTAAATTTTTCCAAATTTCATACACTTAAGTCTATTGTCCACCGCTTATCCTTCCCATCAGTTTTTCTCCTTGTTTCCTTTTACTCCCTGGATATCCATTTGTTAACCATTAATAACTTCCTTTTTATTGCAGTTGTAAACTCACAGCTCTAATCATCATCTTAATCTTTCTACGATGCTGATGGCCATGGAGACCTCAGTCTCGGACTGGCTCTCTTAAGCATTGTGGTAACACAAGCAAAAAGTTAATGCTGCTTCAGTCTGTTGTCCTGTGCCCCACTTCTCACGGTCTGGTACCAAACATCTGCATAGCCATCTATCCTGAAACCTCATTATAGAGTTTGTTTGACCACGCTTTGCTCTTCACATGCAGCATGAGAAAACCGTGTGAAGTTGTCTGAATAAACACCAGACTTAATTAGTCAAGCTAACACATTATTGTTCTTATAGCATGATATGCAAATATCCTGGGCAAATAATTCCTACTGAGCCTGAGGACTATAGGGTACGAGGAGCAGGGTGAAGGGAACAGGACACGGCAGCAATCACTGGTTCCTTTCACTTGTTTCAGGCCACTCTGTGCTAAATTCATGTATACTCAAGCTGATCTTACAAGCTCTGCTAATTTTGTTACATATTCAAGGATGAAGACCTGGAAGTACAGGCAGAAAAGAGGAGAGTGGGTCAATATATGGGGTTTGCTAGTGCCAATTATTTTAGGGAATTTTTCAAAAGGAAAACTGAGCCAGGAATCATACCAGATTACAGTGATGCTGAGATTAGGGCATCTTGATTTTTCAGTTTGTTGGATGAAGGGAGGAAAGAGGGAAAAATAATCTGGGTCAGCCCAAAGGAAAAAATGTTTCACTCTCCTCACCCAAACAAAAAAGAACTCATTTTAGTTTAAGGACATATTTCAAATGATGAATCACAGAGGTTGAGGTTGAAAGGGACCTCTGAAGGTCATCTGATCCAGCCCCTCTGCTTAAGTGGGGTCCTGTAGAACAAGCTGCCCAGGACCATGTCCAGAAAGCTTTTGAATATCTCTAGAGGAGACTCCACAACCTCTCTGAGCAGCCTGTTCTGGGCGCTGTCACCCTCACAGTGAAAAAGTGTTTCCTGCTGTTCAGATGGAACCTCCTGGGTTCCAGTTTGTGCCATTGCCTCTGGTCCTGTCCTCCAGTCCCTTCATCATCTTAGCGGCCTTTTGCTGGGCTTTTTCTGGTGGCTCCATATCTCTGTTGTCCTGGAATTGTTGTGAAACACTTAGTCCTTCTCCTTTTTTTAAAAATTGTATTTTCAGATGAAACCATCTTACTACTTCATCATATATGTGTGAATAGCTTTAGTCCTTTGGAAAATTATTTGGGTTGATAAAATATTGACCCTTTTTTTTAGCTCAGATTACATCAATGGATTTTTTTTGTTTATTTTTTTACAGACTGCAGATTTCACAGGTCAGCCTTTCTGTGCTATATTGGTGCAATCCCTAGAAAACTTCAATAAATTAATACAATCACTCCTGGTTTACAAAGGTGCAGCTCCACTGAGATTTTAAAATTGATTATAGTATTGTGTAAATAGACTGGGTTTCTCCTTATCTGGAATTGAGCTTTGGCTTTCATACTAATTTCTTTTTCTTGGTGTTATTAATGTATTTGAGGCTTCTAGTATGTATAAGATTCACTATTGTTATTAATTATTATAATTGTTAAGGGAAAAGGTATTATGATTTTCCAAAGCATAGAAAACATAAGCAAACACCATAGTGAGAGAAAAAAACCTTTTTGCTTGCTAATGTTAGTGCATCCTTTAATTAAAATATACACTCCATCCTCAGTTTCTGGCTGCCTCGATAAACATATGAGTGAGAAATAGTGTTTGATGGGAAATTCACGTTTGCTTTTATTCTCATCAGCTTAAACTAAATGTAAAAACCTCTCCCAAAAATATGAATTCAGGATTCTCCTTTTTCTTATTTTCTGCTTAGCAATTTTTTTTAATTTTTTTTTTTTTGCCTGCAATATCAAAGCCGTGAAAAAAGACAGCAATCCCCTTGCTCATGTGATATAATTCCACACTCCGAGTGCGAATACTGGCAGATCAGCAGAATGAGCCATCTGCAAGCTATAAGCTCTCTCTTTGCATGAGTAGATTTAGGATTAAAAAAAAATGGTCTGACCTGGAAGCCAAACGTTACTTGGCATCTTTACTAGAGATCCCTGCGAGGCCGGCCGCCGCCTGTGCTGAATTTGTGTCCTTTCTAAAATACTCGTCCCTCCCTCTCACCATCGTATTTTGCACGTAAGCACGCACGGAGAAGCGCGCACAGCCAGGGCAGCACCGCGGGCCACCGCAGAGATGCTGGGCTGTGGTTTAATGACTATCAGACCTCATAGTTAGTCTCCGTTGGATTGCTGTGCTGGTGAATAACGAGTGTCAGACCGCAGGGTTAATCCCAAGTGGCTAGTTTTCTGGTTTTAACAGGCTGGGTGTTAGTCCTGAAATGCTTGTAAATGTCTGCAGTTCACACGTTGTGCAGTGTAGGAACATGCACCTCTAAATCCTCACCAGTAAGGCCTGTGGAAGTCAACGGAGATAGCACAAGTTGGATTTATTCCTACAGTCTCTCCCCTCCTGCTTCTTATCTCGCAAAGTGCTGCAGTCCCACCTCAAGCAGAAGAGTTGCATGTGGTGCCAGTTGGTCCTTTGCGTGAGTTGCTGTCTCCCTTCTGAGCTTGATCCGCTGGCTCTGACACCCTCGTCCTCTGGATTATAGCTTGTGCCCTCAACTGATGAAGTCATTGGCAAAATTCCCATGGACTTCATTCAGAGAATGATCCAGCTGAACAGCACTGAATCCAGAGAGCTCCTGAGCCCTTGTGGAATAAATGCAGGTTGCAGAGCCACAGGATTTGCAAAGATTTGGCCCTAGATTATAGAACATTTGGGGCAGGTGGAGTCTGTATTTTCAAATGGTTTGTGAAGTGCCATTTTCACCTGAAGTGCTCTAGAAATGATTAAGTAACAGTAACATTTATCAGGTGACAGAAAACCTCAAACTTGTGGTGGTTCCAGGGAGGGTAGAGGAGCCATTGGCTTTCACTGCACTTGTGGAGATGCACATGGGAAGGAATTAAAGCAATACCTTTCAAAATAGATCTGTTTTTTCCTTCTTGTCTTCTTATCTCCCTTCTCTATTGGGAGAATTAGAAGCTGATCAGACTTTCCCAGTTGTTCTAGCGAAAAGCTAATGCCTGCCCAGGCTACATTTTCTGTGCTCCTGTGCTTGCTTTAAAAAAGACCTGCTTTGAATTCCATTAAATTTTTCCCTCCCATTAACTTCAGTGGCAGCAAAAGCAGATTAAAACAAAGGGGGAAAAAAACCCCAAAACCAAATTAAAAAAAAACTTTGCCAGCATTAGAAGACACAGAGGTTTATTTAACATGAAATACTTTCTTGTATGATCCTTCTCCTGCAATTACGGTGAGCATTACTGCTGCCCCACTGCTCTTTTAATATAGACTGAAACAAGCTGGAGAGATTCTCGGGTCTCGGAGCTGTAGGTGATGCTATCCGTCTTGCACAACAAGAAGAAAAAGCCAGTGGCTGGCCGTGCTATTAAGGTGTAATACAGGCATAATAGCTACTGAGCGGGAAATATTGGCTGTCCAAATATCTGAACTTACTGGCTGTGGAGAAAAGACCTCCGAAAGGAGATTTCGTGATGCCAAAGTAGGACGTGACTGTGAATCTGCGATGGGAAAAAGGTGGTGCTTTCAAGGCTGATACTGGTGGGCTTGGCACCTGCTTGTGTGTGCCTGGGAAATACTGGCAGTGCTTGGGAGGGCAACGTTTCCATTCTTTATCGGTTTTCCCTCCACACTTTATAGCGACGTGGAGCATTGCCCTTTAAACTGTGCACACTATTGGCCATCTAGAGATTGAGGTCTTTGCCCACACTGGTATTTATGTGACATCCATCGGTGTGCTTCATGACATTTAAATGACAGTGATCTCTGTCCTACCTGCCCTCTAGAATCTGGGGCCATGTTTGATGCAAACTTGCCAATTATTCTATTTAGGGAGCGTTGGCAGAAACACTGCAGCAGGGGCAGCGACATTATCAAGCTCGTGTTGGTCCCGTTACAGCTCTAGGTGCCTAATGCTAAGCGAGCAGCAGACCCTTACGGACGCCTGGCTTCCAGTCAGTGTAATGCCCCATTCCCCGTTTCCCTTCCGCAAGAAGTTAAGGGTGCAGATGTTTAATGCCAGCGATAACCACGTCCTGCCTTTCAGCAGAGGGCATTCAAAACAGCAGGCAGGATCTCAAAGAACAGAAGCTAGAAATCAGATATCCAAGCAGGTACTTTACTGTGTCTCTGCTGTGCTAACTCTCTCAAGAGTTTAATGCTAGTCCTGAGGTCAGGCACGACAGCAGGAGAGGCAGCCACCTTAAGGGTCAAAGGCCCCAGAAGGCAGAAACTTCTGCCCCTTCCTTGACTCATTTGGGTCAGGCAGTGCTTACCAAGAGTTGAGAAAGCTCATTAAGATGAGGAACTGAGGGAAGATGTTGGCTTCAGAGTGAGGAGAGCTGCAGCACGGGAAAATGGCCCCTGCAGCCCATGTTTTGTGAGAGATGCTTTCATTTTCTTTTCTTTTTCTCTTCTTTTTCTTTTATTTTTTCTTTTCTTTTTCTTTTCCTCTTTTTTTTTTCCTGAATTAATATAGTGAGCCTGAGGAAAGAGCCTGAAAAAGATTTTGGCATGAAGTTAGTCCTTCCTGGGTTGGGGAAACAAGCCAATAGCCTTACAGGCAGCTGATTCTTTAATCACATCTTTAGTATCTGGGAGAAAAATATTCCGAGGTGGCTAAGTGACCTCTAGAACCAAAATTTGTTTCAAATGTTACTCAGAGATTTAGGAACCAGGGCACCCTATGAAGCCCATCATCTTAGTCCTCCTAAGGGCTTGGTTTTAAAGGTGTTTCAGTCCCTAAATATTTTTGTCTGTGTTTTTTAGACTTCTGGTCCCATGCCATTTTGCAACTCAGACTTTGGCTTCTGCATGGCATTATCATGTTTGAAAATGTTAACCTTGATTTTCTGTGCCCAGAGCTCCAGCCAGGCTCAGTTGGTTTCACAGGTATTCAGGCCCTTTAGCGACCTTTCAAAGTACGTAACTATGGATTTAAGTAGTTAAATGTAGACTTCTTTCTCCAAGCTTAGGTCAAAGTAATGAACGAGGACAAAAATACCTTCTTTGTCTCTTCAGTGAAACCTCTGGAAGCACAGATCCAGACTGGGTCCTCAGTAAACGCTGCGTTCCATTCTGCAGCTTATTCCACCATTAATGAGTAGGTCTTATCTCAGATTGACAGGGGCTACTCAGTGTCCACACACCTCTAAAAACACTTTAAAGACTTCAAGAACATGGGCTATGTGATCACTAGAAAACCAGAAGTTGGGAACCAACCTGAGAGTGTGGACACATGTAACCATGTGCTGTGGTTCCCAACCTGATACCCCCACCACCTGTAACTGCCTTTCCCTTACAAATCATGCTCTCACAAGAGAATGAGAAATTACTGAGTGCAGTTAAAGTCAACTTACCCCAGAGGGAGGTTTGACCCCACAAGAGAAATTGGTTGAGGCCAACTGGGAAGTTTGTTCTTGCTTTGGCTCTGGGGGCAGGGGGTGTTTGGAGGCTGTGAGGTGGTGGCACCAGTCGACTGTTTACTTTGATGAAAAAATGACCAGATTTTGGCTTCTCTCTTTGTTGAACTGAATTGAAAAGCCTGAAAAATTGCAGAAGGTGAGAGATTTCATTTATGTAGATGGGATTTTAAGTGGTGGCACTAATATATCCATGTGTGCCCCTTCAAAATATGTAAAGGGCCCTGTGTGCAAAAGCCAGCTCAGATATAGAAAGTGTAAAAGGAAATCTTTGTAGTCTTTTAAAATCTGCAGTTCAGTGCTTTAAGTTTTGACCTAAAGTAGAAGAACAAATTACTCATCTATTGCTTGTGGTTGGTAATGTAAAAGTTTTCCTAATTACCAGAAAGCACTGGAAATTAAATCTCTTTTTCTTAATAAAAACACTGGGAAAAGTGGAAAATTATGTGAAATCTCTAGTAAGGGGCTTTGTTGGAGGGTTTCTTCTCAGGAGAAGTAATAATCTGCTAGAGAAGTTCTCTAATGAGACAAAAGAGAAGCAAAATGTGCCGCCACAGAAATTTGGAGCATGGCTTTCAAAAAGGGAATTTCTCTGGACTTCTTTCGTGCCATCAAAGCCAGGGGTCCATTTAATCGCAGGAGCAGAAAATCTAATACGCCTGGTAGCTGTCTGGTTTTTTAGATCCATTTAGTTTGCATTTAGGTTTGAAATTGTTTGAAAGCATGAAACTGCGTTGCAAAACCCACGCTTCAGTGACTCGTACCCGTCAGAAAATGGGACAAGTCCTGACCACAGCTATCGTGTGTGGCAGAGGAGAGGGGAGAAGGAAGCAGACAGGCAACTACTGATTCAGACGGAGCACAAAATTCCAGCACAATTAAGAAAGAACGGGAGTGGTGGCAGAGAAGAAAGGGATCTGCGCTGGGTTGGGGCAATATCAGGTTATCATATTGTAGTTCAGCCAGGAGCAGCTGCTGCCAGCAAAGCCAAACCTAGCTCACTCCTTGGCTGAGAACTCAAATATCAACACCCTTTAATTATGCATTAAAAGATATACAAAGCTAGCAGCTTTAAAGTCCTGTTATTAATTGCGCCAAATGTTAGTGAAAGATTGAATTATTCATAGTTACAGCTCTCGGGGGTTTCTTGATTAAGGAAAAATCAGGCGAATTTGATGCGAATATCTCGTTTCACGTAGTTTTCTCATTTTGCCTGATCCAAGAAACAGGGATATATTTTCCATGTCAGATCTGCAGAAAACGTGTGTATCTATCTGCTAGTTCCTTAGCAACCTTCAGGGACATGCCTGCATCCACTCCCAGGAAACCTGCCTGTCGGAAATAATCTCCAGTGGGTTTCCAGGGATCGCTGGGGTTTGCCACACTAAGAACACCATTCATGTGCAGTTAGAGTAAATAATTTTATTTATTCATTTCTGTGTTTGGGGGGTTTTTGAAATGTGTTGCCATGAAAATAATATGTAAACACATTTCATTGAGAGCTCTCTATGTGAATGAAGAGGGCTGTAAGCTGTACTAGCTATATATATGTATTTTAAAATAACTGAAAACTATATATATTTTTTTTATTTAATAACTGAAAAATAATGCTTATTCAGAAGTGCAGTTGTCCCTATCACAGCCCTTGTCCTCCTCTCTCTGCTTTTTGGCTAGAGGTAGTAGTTAAAATTCGCACAAACTTCTGGAAGGGAAGATTTTAAAAGAACAATTTATCTTTATCGTTTGTGCATTTTCCTCTGCAAAAAGGGAAATGTTCACATTCCAGTTATCCTTACAGCACGTGTAAGGATACAGCCTTAGATTTATCACTATGATATAATTTATGAACCATCTGAACCTTAGCAAACCACCCTGTACTTCGCTAAATTCCATCTGGTAACCAAGCCAAGGGACGGCTCAGGCGAGTAATTTATACTCATGCGAGTAGTGGATACTGGCTGGAGCAGGGAATAAGGATCCCTTGCCTGAGATGAGTTTTCAGGCTTCAAATTTGCTCGAAATTTTCACCGCAATCAGGAGTACATGAGTCTGAGCTGACATAGCTTTGGGGGTGGTATGAAGTTGATGGAGTTAAGCCTGTTTGTGGCAAGTGTCATCTATTAGCGTTAATAAACATCTAGAAAAATCCTCTTCTAAAGTCACTGAAGGTTTTGTTGTTGCCTTCACAGAGTCAAATTCACAGCAGGCATTTTTTGTTGATTAAGGATGAGAAGAAAACCATATTTGTGTTCAACTTTGTCCTATAAGCAAAGTGCAAGTCATTGTGCTTAAATCACACTTGAGTATGTTAAGACCTAGAAATAGCAAAAATCAGATAGGTCACATATGTAAATACCTCTGTAAATAAATACAGAGACTGTCTATAGAGACAATATAATGTATTTATTAAGATATACACATAAATAAATATGCATATATAGAGACATGTGTATCCATTTATATAGTTCTACAAAACTTTTATCTAGAAATACATATAACTTATCTACTTTTTGATGTGATGAATGCTCTAGCTGCCCTTTCATGCCGTTGTGTAGTAAGGGTGTGATTGTATTCTCCTTTCCTTATTGCAGATTAATAGTGTGTTTAATAGCATGTAAATATGATCTGTAAATGTAAGTTGCTTTTAAATATGATAAAAATTAGAGTTTACCTTTCATGTGGTAATTCCTATATGAAATGCTGAATACCTCAAAAATTTAATTTAAAAAACCAAACAAAACAGAAACAAGTTAAGAAGTTTTGAAATACACTTTGGTACTTGCGCCACATGCAGCAAATGAGAGTGATTGTCATTTTTAGATACGAAAACATATTTTCTTGCTTGTAGACCACTGAGTATGGCTGACTCTTGGCCTGTGACTCTCTCCAGTAGCACAAATAATAGCAAGACTAAAACCAACAGCTTATTCTTATGTGTGGATTTACTGATGTTCTGAAATCTAATGGGATCAATAGTTCTTTTCCCAAAGACAAATTCAGGGCAGCCGCTATTGTACCGTCAATGTCAAAGTACTAAATAAAGGAAACGGGGGCTGAGCCAATCGCTAGCAAAGCGTGAGCTCCACACCAGCACGCAGGAAAGTGTAAAAGTGAGCCAGAAGTGTGGTTGGCAGTCCTAATACTGGGAAGGAGACTGTTTGAATTAAGAGTTTCTCCTGACTGCGCCTTCGCATTTTCCGCAGCATTTCATTCAGACCAGAAAAGGATCTTATTACAGAATTACTGTTTCTAGGGAGTCACTGGAGCTCACTGCATCCAAGGATCATGTGGTTTCAGGATAGACACCCTCAGAAGTGGGTTTCAGCTGAATGGGTTTCAGTGAGCACATCCCATGGGCTCTCTGAGAAGTCAACCGCGGTCTAGTGCTGCTGTGTCAGGGGAGCTGATATAGGACGGATTGACCAGCTTTGCCCTGAATAGGGATAATAATTTGCTTCTTAAACTTCCATCCAGTGCTTTGGCAAGCAGAAAGCCTGCACTAGTGCCAAATCTGTAATTACTTTACTAACAGCGATGACATGTACGCCTGTTCTGCATGATCCTATTTTGTTGCTTCTGTGGTTGGCTACAAACAACTTGGTACTTCCCATAATGGGAACCTCATCCCTGCATCTGTCTCTCAGCAGGGTGAGCTTTAACCTAGGCTTTGAGCAGGTTTTAAAGAGGAAGGGGGAAAAATACATCAAAGCGACAAAGAAGGAAAAATATATGAACAGGTACCGACTTGGTAGATACAGCAGGAAAAAGAACAGCACATGTCAAGGACAATAAACAGATAATAACAAGTGGTCTCAGGGAAAGTAGAGGCCATAGTGGGTAATGTTTGGTCCATAAAGGTCTGCCTTCTGCCATCACTATTCTATTCTGTTCTATTCTGTTCTGTTCTGTTCTATTCTATTCTGTTCTATTCTATTCTATTCCAGGGCACCATTGAGACATTTAATCAATGGCTCAGATAACTACAACTTAACAACAGAGTATTCTTTTTTGCTGTCTCATAGGGAGAGAATAATGTATGCAATATCTAAGTTTAAGAAGCTTTTGTTTCTTTCTTTTGTGTCATTTTATAAATGTGCATGCAGTTAATTAATCGTCTCCAGACGGAGGATCCTCAAATGAGGACTCCTGCCTTTTCTGTATGTTTGATTACAATGTTACTGCAATTAACAACTCCTTCATAATCCAAGTCAGCTCAGTGCTTTATTCTAATTTATTGACAGGCTTGCTTTGCTGTTTGTGCATGTGTGCATATATCTACAAACAGGCTGCCCAGGGCAGTGGTGGAGTCCCCATCCCTGGAGGGGTTTCCAAGCTGTGGAGATGTGGTCCTGAGGGACACGGGTTAGCGGTGCCCTGGCAGTGCTGGTTAATAGTTGGGCATGATGATCTTAAAGGTCTCTCCCAACCAAAATGATGCTATGATCCTGTTCTATGATCTCTACAGATACACACGTATATATAATGGATCAAGTCAGCAAAAATATTCATTCTCCTGTAGAAAAAGGGTCAGTGACCTGAAGGTGCCATGTCTAAGTCATTTTAAATTCACTCTGTGTCCCTCTCGAATATCTTCTCACCTGCTTTACTCAGTAGAATACCCATTTTTCAATGACCAAGCAGGGAATAGATGTCCTTTTTTTTTTTGAAAACTTTTTTTCCCTTCTGAGCAGCAGCAGCTGCCTGCCACGTTATTGGTTTTTGTCGCTAGCGGGCTTTTTGGGTACGTGCCAATGGTTTTGTGTGGGGAGCGGGTCGATTTGCATCTGAATGGTGAATGGCAGGGCTGGGCGTGGGTACACACAGCCACACCAGGTGAGCTTGAACAGCCGCTTCCAGCTCACCTGGAGTAATTAATTCAATAAAAAGTTAATTACAATGAAAGGGAAAACCAAACTTCTATATAACAGATGGCAAATTTTTCATGTGATGGAAACTAAAAGGATTTTTTTTTTTTTTTACATACCATTATGGTGTGCCCTAAATGGTATACAAAATTCCCTTCCCTTGGAATATACTTAAGCAACTGCATATGTGGTTTCTGTGCTTTTTGGTACATATTTCCTCTAGTTTCTGATATTTGTGAGTTTTTAATCATAAAACTTTTCATCAGCACGTAGTTTTCCTGGCAGATTATATTTGTGGCATGGTTCCTTGAGGATCTGCAAGTCCCCTGTGTCCATCAGTCACTCCTCTCAAAACTTTTGAACCTGGGAGTCAGGACAGCAGCCAAGTTGTAGAGAGGAGCAGATGCCTTATAAAAACCGAGGCTGGGTAGCGAAGAAACACCCCTGTCAGCTCCTCTACCCAGAAAAAGCCATGGCAAGTTTAGCCCTTTCCCAAAGCATTTGACTGGCCCAGCAGCTGAGAAGCAGAACCTGGCAAGTAGGTCGCTGGGCAGTTGGCACAGAGGACAGTCCACGTGCATCCTCTGCTTAGCTGATAAAGTTGAGTGAAGATGCAAAAAGAGAAAGAAAAATATGCTGAAGATGGGCACGAAACTCTATTCCTTAGCAGAGTTAGGCACACGTGTTGACAGTGGGGTTCATAAAAGGTAAGGGGCAGAGCTGGGCTTTCAGCAGCCAGTGGTGGAGACAGTCTTGAGAAACTGGGTTTCATTCATTTCAGTGCTGGTGGAATAAACTCTTTCTTCATTATGAGAAATTCTGGGCACTGAATAGAATTTAAGGGTGCTAGAGTAATGTTTAAAAGATTGAACTCAAGGTTCCTTGCTGCTGTGCAAGCTAGCAACATGTTTTTAGTGATTAGCTGTTGGAACTTTCAGAAATGAGAAATGTGTATGAATGCATATCTTGGAGGGATCCTGATTTTTTAAAAAATACCGAGTCTCCATGTAAGAAAGCTGAGATATTGACCTCAGTTCCTCCTAAAATAGTGCTTCAGTATCAACTCTTACAACCAATTCATGATTTGAAGTATTTAAAAATAAGAATATCGTGGAGGCTAATTTTTTTTTCCTAAAACTTACCCAGTCATTTGTAGTGCATTTTATGCATTACTCTCTGTTCACCAACTTAAGCAAGAGGTTGGGTTCTTTTCAGAAAGCCTGATGGTATCAGACTAAACAAAAAGAATTGTTGAGCAGGCAGAAGTAAACCATTGCTGCTCTCAGTGATGGGTCTGATCCCACGCCATTTTAATGCTTTCCAGCGAGCCAATGCATACAGCACGTTTGATCACCAGTGAAGGTTTCCAGCTGGAAGAACTCTAGTCAATATACTGCCAAAATATTGCATCACTTTCATGACTGGACACCCAATAGTAGGCTGAGGAGATCCTGGTCCCGTTGTCAGTGGGCAGACTTGGCATCCTCTATTGCAAAAGGCAAAAAAGGAAGGGAGGGGATGATTTATTCTACAAGATAGCAACTTCCCCCCACTCTCCTACCCCATCTGCAGGTAATTAAATATTGCTAGTGTAGTTGGTGACACTGATAGTGAAGATGGGCTTCCACCACGGAGCGTGGTGGCAATGCTGGCAGCAGATGGCACAGCCAACATGGATTTAGTATCCTTCTTGCCCCTGCCTCCCTGTGGCTCCAGGCACCTCTGACAGCACGGGGACCCTGCACCAGCTATCGGATGAGATGTTCTGCTGTCTAACAAATAGCAAATGTAGAGACATGTTATAGCAAAAACACATGTTGGGGCTTTGCTGCCAACCACACGCTAAACGATTTTGACATGAATGTTTTAGTGCTACAGATGAGGAGAAAGCTGGTGACATCCTGTGTCTGCTCTCTCCGATGCCCATCTTCTGTTCTCCACAGAAGATGACCATCAAGAAAACCTCACACAGTGAGGTGTTATCTGCTCCATATCAGCCTTTCTGTTTGCTACTGTCCTGCACTAAAGTTAGTGAACATTGCTTGGTTTTTCTGCTGGAGCAAATAAATCTGTCAGTATTTTAACTTGAGCTTGTTTTATATGCCGCAGTTAACATTCTTTAAGCCTCCGTGTTTGATATAATATTTGGAAGCTCACTTCATAATTAGAGGTGGGGCTGTAGAGCTCCTTATTATTTAGGCTCCTCAGTGCCTGGGATGCGCCTATTCTCAGCCCCAGTCAAGGTTGTGTGATGAAGGAGACAGTTGTCTGAGGGACCTTTGCTCGATGGTTTGTCTGATAGATCTGAAAGATGCAGGTGCACAGGGCAGGGGGTTGCATGTGGAGATTACTTTCATAGTAAAGGCACTTAAACATTGCCCACATCAGCAGGACTCCTCAGCCCTTACCATCAGATTCTCAGGCAAGTTGATCTCAGAGATGTTTTCTGGTTGTGGTATCTTGGTTCTTTTGTCTACCCAAGATGAGAGGTTAGAAGGTCAGAAGTCAGTCACGCTTAGAGATGTAAATGGTAGTGCTCTGCACTTGAAAAGGCTTATAAAAACCAGTGGCATCTCAGGTTGGGTACCCAGAATGAGGTTGTGCTTTAGATCTCAATCTATGTCTCCCTTCCTCATTGGTAATACAGAGATAATCAATTGCTATCTCACCAGGATCTTATGGAAAAAAAAAACCCAACAAAGCCATGATACCCATAAAGCACTGGGGTATGGTAATGATGATAATGATGAAGGCCCAGGAAAGACTGTGGAAAAATTATTTGAAGATCTAGATAGACTCTGTGGAGTTGGGGACCACACACTGAGTAATGAAGAGAAAGAGTATTGCAAAGTCACTCATTAAATGTGCACCATCGTGTCTGCTCTGGAAAAGGTGAAAATCACTTGACAATAATAGTCTAATTACTCACAGGCTGTTGTAACATACACAAACAGTGTGGCTGAATTAGATCTGCAGAGAAAATCTAAACTTCCTAGTTTTTGAATGCTTGGTTTTGCAACCCAAGTAATGCTACTCTGGCACAGGGAGAGAGGCAGGGAGATAGGGCTCGTTGTAATAAAATGTGGATTTTGCTGGTTTCTATTTGTTCCCTCTGCAATACTTGTAAGTGGATGAAACGAGGAGAAGAGAGCCTCTTGGTCATCTAAAATAGTGTAAAAAGGAATGAAATTATACCCAGATCCTACATTTTTAATATGATAAGAACACATTTTAGAAACACCCCAGGATCCCCTGAACGGTATCATTAGATGTTTGATGTGAGCCATTATATTTATTTTATTATGAATAGTTATTTGGGTTGCAGAACTGCCTTGAGGCACTGACCAAAAGCTGGTCTCTATTCAACAGGGCACTGTGTGGGTGTACAGCAGAGGACAATCCTTGTTCCAAAGGACCTTTGAACCAAATAATACATGTTCTGGGTTGGTAGAAAGGCAGTTGCTCAAGTGTCTGTCACTGCCCTGTGCTGTTGTGGACAGGGAGAAGACTAATTCAGCTTCCTAGATCTAGCTCAGCTGTGTAGGCAAAACTGAGTAGGAGTCATCAGGAGCAAGAGGAATGGGAAAGGGAAAATAGCAGAGCCAGGATGGACAAGCCTCATGATCCAGGCTTGCTGTTTCTATATCAGCCTATGGGATGTGAGGCGAAGAAAATGAGAGTTGCTACTGGGATGGTAGTCTAGGTGTCCTGGAAATCCCAAGCATCCCTGCCCTCACTGGTGGCAGCAACAGGAGCAGTCTGGGTTTCCAGGGACTGGGAAAACAGGCTGAAAAGGCAGCTCCCGTGCTGGCTTCAGCAGCCTGCAGCCTTAGCCTTGCTGTTGCAGCAGGGCCAGGAGGAAACAGTCCAAGCAGAGAGCTGGGTTTTCATACTTGAGCTGGGTTCTTCAGCACTTGCTCTCTAAGTGACTCTGCAGGTTAAGGTGCCCCAGCTGAGATACCAGCTGTACCTCAGCACATCCACCCCAACTCCTTTCACCTGTGTAGCTCAGAGACCTGCTCAGTAAACCTGCCTTGGGGCCCTCTTCATTCAAAAGGGACAGTCTTTGCTTAAGCATTCCCTCTGGCAAGGATTTATGGAGCTGAAGCTGCCTCCCAGGGCCCTAACTGAGGTACATAGTGCTTTGTTTCTGTTTTGTTTCCATTAAGCTGCTTTACCCGTCAATCTTATCAGTGCTCATGAAACTTTAACTGTAATGCATTTGTTTCTGCTTAAATGCCTTTTTTTTTTTTTTTTACAAAATGCTGTTTTGTTTCTGCTGCTTGAAATGATATTTAACAGTATCCAAGCTAAATTTATGCACACACATTTAAAGAAGGAGCCTGAGATATAATGCATTTTTAACCATGTGAAATATATTAGTAATGGTACTTACAGAAAGAAAAGAGAAATGATTTTGGCTTGCATTAGTTCCATCTTTGCAGTATGCAGATAAGTACCATACCTTTGACAGCATAACTACATTAGGTTTGCCTCAAAGCTAGCAGTCAACCAGCCTGGTGCACAACAGCCATAACAGGTGTCTCTGCCTACGAGATGCTGCTGTAGCAGGAGCTCCACATGCTTCTTCAGCACGTAGAATCATTGACTGTATTGGGTTGGAAGGGACCTCTAAAGGACATCTAATCCAACCCCCCTAGAGATGTCCCCTCTAAGCAGGGACGTCTTTAATTAGGTCAGGTTGCTCAGAGCCCCATCAAGCCTGACCTTGAATATCTCCAGGGATGGGGCTTCCACCACCTCCCTGGGCAACCTGTTCCAGTGCTCAACCACCCTTGTATTAAAGAACTTTTTCCTACTGTCCAACATAAATCTACCCTTTTCTAGCTTAAAACTATTACCCGCCATCCTATTGCTACAAACCCTTGTAGACAGATCTTCCCCCACCTTCCTATAGGCCCCTTTCAGGCATCATCTCCCACAGCTCATAATGGTCCATGTGAAGGTCAGAAGGACCAAGTACAATGGGTGTTGTGCTGACTGGAACACTTGAGGGGCGGAGTGTTGTCACCATCAACAGCAGTCATGAGGGGAGAGCAGAATATTAAAATAGGGACTTGACTTAGCCTTGTTCCCCCCTCCAGGACTGTCCAAAGAAAGGAGAATGTGCTCGTTTGTTCTTCCCCCCCGCCCAACGTGTGTTTTCTGGGTTAGAATGGAAGCAGCTGAAGGCAGAAATGCATCTAAAGGCGGCTGAGAAAAATGTTAAGGAAAACAAAGGTTTCTTGGAGTGTCACAACAGTAGCGGTGACGAGAGAGGATGTGGTAACCTTGCAAACAGAAGACCATTATTAAATGTAGCCCACCCAGCGATCAGGTGTGGGGCTGGCAGGCTTCTTTGCTTGGCCAAAAGTAAGCAAGCTGTTGTTCTTAGGTTTTCCTCCTGGATTCAAACAATTTGGTAGCACAGATAGAAAACGGAAGCATTGTGCTGGCGAAACGGATGATGCTCTGCAGGGCATTTGTGTGCTGGCAGTTGGGATGCTTGGGCTGCCAGGCTGGGTGTCTGCCCATGGAGGACAGACAGATGAGACCTTCCCAGCTGCTACAGGGAGCGTGCACAGCCCCGTATCCTGGTAGAACGTGCTGCGCTCAGCTGGGTCTTGCTGTTCAGGCTGGAGTAAAAGGCTGAGTGAGGCATGAGCTGTGTATGCTCAGCAGAAAGAGCCGTGTGCTGGGAAAAATATCTTCCCCAAAAAGGTTGTCAAGGCCAGGCCCAGGCTGCCCAGGGGAGTGGTGGAGTCCTCATCCTTGGAGAGGTTTAAAAGCTGTGGAGATGTGGTGCTGAGGGACATGGGTTAGTGGCGCCCTGGCAGTGCTGGGTTAATAGTTGGATGCCGTGATCCTTAAGGTCTCTTCCAACTAAAGTTATTCTAGAAGTAGGAGAGATTTAACTCCCACCCAGCACTTCTTGCTGAGCTGAGTCTCCTGAGTGCAGACATCTCCCCTCTTGTGTGGTCTTGTTTTCAGTGCCATTCTAGGGCACCAGAAAAAAGGGAAAATGTGGAAGGACAGTTTACACAGTCTAACTGCAGGCATCTCACTTAGCTCTGAATTGCCCTTTGGTGAGATACCTGTTGGATATCTGAACCTGCCTAAGGAACCTCTCCTAAGTACTCCCAAGCACCAAACAGGGAACCCAGGGGACTGAGGAGGACTGGACTTGCCCAAGGGTCCAGGCTTCCCATATGAACTGCTGCTGGACAACACCTTTTGGCATCTTGTTTCTTTTTTTTGGCTCTAATGCT
Organism: Eurystomus gularis; assembly: GCA_013400335.1. Lineage (NCBI taxonomy): Eukaryota > Metazoa > Chordata > Aves > Coraciiformes > Coraciidae > Eurystomus > Eurystomus gularis. Next base: position 290,093 of record VZZY01005592.1, read on the forward strand.
TATTTAAGCTCTTACAGTTCACAGTTTACACAACATGGGCAACCATGTGTGTCCCTGTCCCAGGAGAAGTTTAGTAGAGTAAGTACAATCAGGGTTGTGAGGCATGTGGGTCCTGTGGAAAGAGGAGGCAGAGCACAGAGATTCCACAGACAGAGCCACACGTTTCTGGCCTTTTCTCTCAGAAAATACTACTTCCACTTAACATCAGGCAATATAGACAATATAGTTCACCAAGCAGATACTTTCCCCCTGAGAAAATAAAAGCTATAAAAATACCTATTCAAAAATATAAGATCCAGATTGAGGCAAATCGCTTGCCAGTGACAGACAGGAGCAACTTTGCATGCCCCAGTAGAGCAAGTTGGGATCCAGACCTTACTTTGAAAGATGTCTTCTATGGGAGAGTGTTTTTAAAATCCACTGAGTCCAATTTGTCACTCTTTCAAAGAGAAGAAGCTGGATTCCAGCACATTTTATCAATAAAAGATCATATGTAGTCAGCAGTATGACTTTTTTTTTTATTGCTTTACATCATCTCTGGGGAAAGTATTTACCTCAAGAACTATTTTGCCAGATGATGAGTAGTACTTGTACTTATTTTGGTTGTGTCCAAGCCATAACTTTGCCTCATTTGCATCTACCGACTAAATGGTTTAATTAATTTTGCATTGTGCTTACTGACTAGTTTTAATTAGCAGTTAAATCAGTTCAGTTAACGAAAAAATGTAGGTGTTTACATGAATGCAAATCATGATGGGTTCTCAGGGCTTGATTCGAAAAACAGTTCCACACCATTGGTGCTGCATTTCTTCAGGCTTTATTCAGGAATTGTGCGCTTCTCCTCCCCCAGCAACAAAGTGCAGGGCTTTATGATTCATTAGCTGGCCCAGGCTTCCTTTTTTTCTTTCCTTCCTTGCTGATGTGGAGAATGAGGAACAGAGGCAGACCAAGCGGGGTTTCAATGCTTCATTCTTAGGGCATGCACTCAATACTCCCACAAGAAGGGACAAGATTAGTCTTTGGATTAGTGTGTGCAACTGTGTCTCCCTCCAGTGTCTGACTCCAGCCATTCTAACAGCTTGCGCTGGTTTTAGCCACTTGTTTTTCTGTTGGCTGGGCGTTTGCTTACATCTGGCCAGGGTGGAAGCCATGAAAAATGGATTTTATGAGAAGCAACTCCTGCATTCCACTGTCAGCCAGACTCTGGTAGTACAGGCACAATGCTGTGAACGTGATATACATTCTTATTTCTGTTGTGGTTGGTCTTGTGTACGTTGAATGGAATCTATCTTAGAGAAACCCTCCTGGTGGTGATGGGACAGGTGCCAATGGCTACTTTATTGACTTCTTTTGTGTGAGAGGTGCAGAACAAATCAAGAGCAGTATGACCTTACTTCCACACAAAATTCATGCTCAAATTGAAAGAAAATCTCCTGATCATTGATATAAAAGCTGTCATCTGCCTGTGCTTAAACATCTACATTTGCCTGGTCTCCCATGTGTCGTTATGTTGAGCTCTTCCCCATGGACTTTTTGGTATCACCCACAGGGAGCAATAAAGTCTCCATGCTGCACCCAGTCTTAAAGGCAGGTTAGAATAGATGAGGATAAATTTGTCCTCAGACTACAGTTACCTTACTCAGCTTTCCCAATAACCTTACCCAAAAGGGAAGATCAGAGACAAGAAGATAATTGGTGAGATCATCAAGAAATGACTTCATAAGCCCAGGCCTTTCATTTGAAGGAAGCTGGCAACCTGCCCTCCTAGAAGAAGGTGTTATTCCACTAGTAACTGCAGATCAAAGTCAACAGGGATAATTATTTGAGGAGTTAAGTAGGTAATCAGTTTGGGAAACAAAAAAGAGCCCAAAAAAACCCCAACCCCTCAGTCCTTGGAGCCTGAAGAAAAATTAGCTGGAATGCGTGCAGTCTGTAGTTTTGTTCTAAAATTTAATTTAATTTTGTAAATGTAATTTCATAAGCTATTCATCAGATGTCTCATTGAGGGACCTGGTGCCAAGCTCATGTGACAAAACTCTTTCTAAGCCTCGGAAAGGGAATAACTATTGCATGTTGTTCCCTGTGCTTTACCTGTCCTGTGGAAATGGAGCCCGGTCCCGTCCTCGTTCATGGGCACTCTGCCTGCAAATCCCAAACCAACAAGATAGAACTTTTTTTTGTTAATGACTTCTGTTTCCAGTCCCACCCACCTGACGCTGTTTTGTAATGCTTACGCTCACCTAAGCCATAAAGAGAAAATGAGGTCATATAAAGAAAACTTCTTTTCTCCAGTTTTGAGAAAACGCATCTTGCTGGTTCCATAAACCCAACAATGTAGCTGTGTTGAGGATACAGGAGAGGGCTTCCCTGCTGATAGGTCCTCCTCATGCTAACAGCTTCTTCCTTGAATGCCCAGCCCGTTACGTGTTCTCCTACGTTAATCCACAGGTGTCGTACGGCAGCAATGTCCTACCCAGTGCAGAGCCCGCTGCTGTCTCAGCCTGCTTCACAGCAGGCTTGAAATGTCAGGAGCATCAAGTCATTAACAAAGCAAATTCATCTTTTAGCCAAAAATCAAAAGCCAGTAGTTAGGAGGCCTAATTCTGATTAGTTTCTGATTAGGCTTAATTCTGGTTGGTTTCATTGGTCAGAGAGAAGAAATGTCATCCATTGACTCTGTATTTACTGATTTTTATATTGATTTTATATTGATTTAATTGTTGATTCAAGTGTCATGTGGATGTATGAGGGAAGCATTGATCCTTTATCCCTCCAGAATATAAATAGACGCTTTTTGGAGCAGTTGCTTTTTAAATTCATGATTTCACACAGAGATTTGTAAAGAGCCTTGTACCGCGTAGTTGCATCTCCAAGCAGAAACGTATCACCTGGTACTTGGATTTATTTTTTTTTTTCGGTGTTACAATACAAGCTTGTTGTCTCGACTGCATCACATGAGGGCACTGCATAGCATCATTTACAACCATGCAGGAAGTTGAGAAGAAAGGCTCAATCAACTTCCAAAGCTAGGGGAGCTTTAATAGGCCAGCCTTTCATTAAGTGAATTCCTAAATGTTGACCAAATTCTTTCAGATGTAGGCAGCTAATGGTTCAGGATGCATGTGATGCACTTGTCATTACACAGACGTTGATAAAAATCCTTGAAGTTGCTTTTTTTTCCCCAGAAAGTTCACATGAGTAGAAGGGGGGGGGGAAGAGGCTGCTTTTCAGTGGTTTCTTTCATGTCACAAGAAGGAGGGTCATGTGTTTTAGTTTAACTGATACATTCCAATAAAATGATTTTCAAAGGGACAGGACAAATAATGGGCATTTTACATATGGTGGCTGGTGCACATCAGATGGAGCCAATTTTCTCATACACAATATATTTGTTATTTTGCAAGCTGGCTATAATTCATTTAAAGTCTCTCTTTTTTTAAATTTAATTTTACCTAATAAACTAATATAATGGCCCAGTGAAGCCTTTAAGACTTTTAAAGAATTACTTTAGTTGCCACTTTCATTAGGATGACAAAAAATACATGTCATTCTCTCACACAATTCCTATTGAAAAATAAAAAAATCTGAAAAACAAGTCCTCCAATCTAGGGCACATTATGTCTTTACCAATCTAGATATCAAGATAACAGTTAGAAGAAACTGGTATCTGGCTTATTTTACGCATGACATTTAAACTCGCTTACATAGTTACTTGCAAATAAATCTCTATATTGCATATACTTTTGTTCCTGACAGAAAAATATGGTGCCTCATTAAACTGGTGTACTTTAGACTTGACATTTGCATGGGCTGATAAAGTTGTCTTTCCTTTACAGTCCTTTAAAAGGAGGTCCTCCTTGCTGTCTAGTCACTAGAGATTTTCATTAGCGTCCCGGCACTTTGTCTCTCAACTTAGTGCATTTATCACCTTCCTTGTCTTCCCAAAGGTGATGTGACATCTTTGCCTCTCAACAGTGTGACAAAATGACAAACGAAGCATCCAGCTGGCCTTTGTCTATCAGAGGTTTGGGGAGGAGGAGGGAAGAAGGATGGGGAAAAAACCACAAAACAACCCCTAAAAAACAACAGCAAAAAGTTCAGCATTCTGCTGCTTAATTATCAGCCGCAGCAAAGAAGCTTAATAGTCCAGCCATGGGTGGAAGGAGCTTCTCAGCATCACAGGAAACAGTGTGCAATTAGTCAGGGTCAGGATGCCCAAGATCAGATTTGCTTAAGGCTAAAGAGAGACAGAGCAGGGCTATGGCAGAGGCACAATCTGCAGCCCGCCTGTCTCCCTGCGGCAGGATCCCTCTCGCTTCAGTTTCTAATTAAACAACCAGGCAACCAAGCGTGTCCACTCCTGGCTCGCTAGCGGATTACTTGTTTTGCGTTCAAAGACCTGGAGTGCTTGGGAGGGTGTTTACTAAAGCAGAGGATTAAACTACAAATACAACGATTAAAAGTGGTGGATACCACAACTAGCTGTCATTACAATGAGAAATCCTGAGTTGATCTCTTATCAAAAAAAAAACCAAAACCAAAAACCCCTAGCCTTTTAGCCTCACTGTCTTAGAATTATCACACGCTCCTCAGAGGCACCTTAACGCAGGCCAGACTGTCCTCTCTGCTGCAGTATAAGTACAAGCGTCTCTGACTGTGGTCGGTAACAGGAGCCTGGGGAGCCAGGGTGACAGGGGCAAGCACAGGGTGATGCTGCTTCTCGTGTAGCTTCCAGCCTTGAAAACCTGCCCTTCCTCTGCTGGGTGTTGTATTTCTGTCGTTGGGTTTAAGATGGGGGTTGGACTCGATGATCTCCAGAGGTCCCTTCCAACCCCTAACATTCTATGATTCTGTGTCCCAGTGACCCTTTCCCTCATGAGTATGTCTAAGGATGTCTTGAACTCATTTGTACGTTTGACATCCCAAGCATCCATCCCATTGATAAAATGGTGTTTCTTGAGAACGAGGACTTTGTTTCCTTTGTTCTAAACCTGCTGCCTGTTGCTTTCAGTTGTGTTCCCTACTTTTTAGGTTGTGGTAAATAACATGCACACACATATTATACATATAGCAACATAAAAGGAAAACAATCCTTATTCATTGTCCTCATGATTTTCATGTTTTTTATGAACTTTGATCACATTCTAGCATTTTAGGTGTCTCTTTCACACAGAGAGTGTCCCAGATTATTTAGTCTCTCCATGTAACAAAGTGATTTCATACTTCTAATCACCGTCACTGCTGTGCTCCTTACCATTCCAACTCTTCTACATCCCTTCTGAGATGTCATGGATCTAGAAGCAGATGCAGTATTGGACATGGCACAGATAGACAGTGACATATGGTTTTCCCATATGCATTATTGTGGACTTATCACCAAGGTATTCCATCTGCCATATTTTTACCCAGTCTCTCAGTACCGTGATATCCTTCTGCAGCTGTTCACAGTCAGTTTGATGACCACAGATCATTTTGTATCAACAGCAAACTTAGTCACTTCATTGTTGACCCTGTCTTCCAAATCATTCATGACTAGGTTGAACAACAGATGTTCCAGAATAGATTCATTGGGATCCTGATGTGTCCCGCTCCTGCTTCTCCCACATAATGTGTTCGTACTACTTCAATCCAATGTATTTTCTCTATGTATAAAACAAAATTAAGTAATTTACTGCAGAATATGTGAACTACTCATCGTTGCCATAATGCTCTAATTTGCAGGTTGCCAGCCTTTAAACTATTCTGCTAAATATTTGATATTTATTCACCCTTGTGTTGCCTAAGCTCATCCCTTTCCACAGTCCAGACCTTTTGACTGATGGTGACTGCTCTCCTCATAGTATGTTTGATGACTACTACCCAACTGGTTCTTCCAGAACAACTCTTCTCAATGCCAAGAGGGATTGGGTGGTACAGTACCACTCGGTTTATTTTCCTAATCCATTAATATCAAAATTTCTGGTGACCATTTATCTTCCCTTCCAAGCCCCAGTGCGAATCTACCGTATGTTCATTTTCTGTGATTTTATTCTCACAGAAAAATTCAGAATTGGAAGGCTTTGGGCTTCATACTAAAGCAAGACAAATTTCACCTACATGTGGCACCATGCAAAACTCAGTGAAGATTAGTTGTTCTGGGGCAGAAGGTGACGGAGGTGTTTGCAAGGAACTCATTGAAAGACCTTCCCATTTGATATTAAAGGAAATAACAGCATTCTGGAGTATCCTGTGACTCTAGAAGAAAAAATATTGTGTCATCTGGGTATTTCGTGGAGACAACTTTGGCACAGATGGTGGAGGTTACTGCCCTTCCGTCAGACCTGTGGATCTCAGAGCAGGTGGAAATGCAACCCTGCATTTCTTGTGCATAAGCAGAGGAGAGCAAAATCTTTCTAGGCCACTCCTGATAACTTCACATTGGTCTTTAGTGTGTATTTGGTTATCTGGTAATATTTTCCCCTGAACAAGAAGAGCGATCATCTTCCTAACGGGGAGCATCATAATTCGAAGCATATTTATATTTGTGCTAAAAGACCACAGTCTCAAAGTATAATCCCAAAGATGGTTACGTGATAGATCACTGCCAACAGGATTTAGGAAAGTGTCACGTGTCAGACACACAGGCCAACAGTATGTAACGAGACTGCTGCCTCTGGCAGCTTAGTTCTAGCAGATTTCTAATCCCGTGTGTTTCAGAATGAGAAGAGATTTGCACAAATTCTTTTACAGCTGTTGAGGGTTCCTCCAGACTAGAATGAAAGGAAGAGTTGGTTGTATTCCACATTTGAGGAACATTTTGCACCAGCAAGCCTAGAATTTGTTGCGTTGGCCCTTTTATTCTTCCAGGCAGGTATCTCAGAACTGTTTCCGATGTGAGGCTTTCACAGATTTAACAAACTAGGTGCCACTGCATCCTTGTCGTCTTTTTTTTCCCCTATTACCACACTAGTTTGTGTTTTCACAACCAGCACATTTGTGCTCCTCACGTTTATTCTTCTTGCCTTCATAACCTATCAGCAGAAAATCTGGTTCTTGGGATCTGCTGGAGTTTTAATTGCCTTTCCTCCAAGGTACCACTAGGAAAAACAAACAGATGAGAGAAGCTTCCCTACTTAAACCTGATGCTTCACGCTGCCGTTTCTTCTCATTTTGTTTATGTCTCTTGATGTCAAACACATACCACACACCAGAAGGAAGGGAGGGGACAAAAGTAAGAAGAGAAATCCCTTTCTACACCGAAGTTCTGTACATTAGACTCACCTTCTAAAGAGAATGGTACAACTTAACAGCTGCTTGCTCTGCCAACATTACAAATGCTTCCAAAACCTTGCCAGGAGAGTGCTAACTCATCTTTCTTTTCTCTTTTTGTTCTTTTTTTTTTTCTTTTTTTTCTTTTTTTTTTTCTTTTTTAAATGCAGCTTTCCAGACAAGCTCAAGGGTTGCAGAATTGTTTGTAAGCTCTTAGGGCTTGGCCTGCGAGCAACCTCCTTGTCCAAACTTGCTAGCGAGCTGAATGGCTTAACTAAGCTCTCAAAGAAAGAGATATAAGCCCTCGTAGGAGCCCACAGCATGATTATTTATTGGAAAACTTTTAGCCTGGATTCCTGCCATTTTGTGGCTTTCTGATGTGCTGTAGATGAGCTTGGTCCTGTCCTCATGGAAAACAGAGGCCGAGCTCTTCTGTGCTTCCTGCCGTGTGTTGCTTGCGTTGGTGAAAGCAATTTGCTTAGTCTGAGCCTCAGAACACAGGATCCACCAGCTCAAGCTACTGGTTGACCAATGTCATTATCACATTTCTGGCAGTAACTGCTAGCAGATGCTTCAGGAACAGAAAAGACAAACAACATAATGTATCTGGCCAAACGGGAAGTAGCGCCCAATAGGAAGGAAAAGTATTTTCTGACATTGGTTTTGATCAGCGTGTGCCTTGAAACAAACAATGTAATTGTCTTGTGTTTAAGAATAGTCACATCTATGGATTTTGTGGAAGGGCTTGATATGTTTTCCTGGAAGAAAAAATGGTCAGATAATCAGGGAAACATTTCAGAGATGGAGCATGAGATATAGTGGGTTCTTTAAAATCCACTTCAATGACTGATGAGAATTCAGTGGGGACAAAAAGATGTGTTTTGAATTTTAAAAATAATGTTGGTTTTCCTTTTTTTTTAATGGTGAAAAGAATCTAAGATATTTTTCATTTTGCCACTGTAGTTTGTGTGATGAGGGGTTGAGTTTCATCATATGTTACCATGTGATGTTCCACGAACGTAGCCGTAAGTCCCCGGCAAGCATGTGATTACTTCTGTTGACCTGCATGTCATGGTTCATGAATGGCCGCTCTGTTTGCAATGGACCTTCAGATCAGGCTTGGATGCATTACCTAATTGACTGTCTGCTTGTGCTCTTCTCTTTAGGGCTCTTACACTCTCCCCTCCACCACTTCCCCCCAGCCCACACCCCTTCCTCAGATCTTTGTTTAGGAGGGAACGAATACGAAGTGGCTCTTTGTCTCATTAACCAAACTGTCTGGGTTTCTTGGCTGGCTTCTTGTTCTACAGCAGTTTTGATTAGACCGTATGCATTTGGGGACTGCAAATACACTAGGTCCTCTGTGGGGCCAATGGGCAATGTTTTTGGCTGCAGTTTTAATTGGTGGGTCCAAGGAACTGGGACCAGGGTTTTGCTTTACTGAACTTGGTGTGAAGATATGTGACCCTTGTTCTAGTCACAGAACTGCTTTCATGTGCTCAAAAAGTACTGGCTTCCGTATCTTCATCATTCATGTACCTCAGTAGGGCGGGACCACTTGGAAGGGCACAGGACACATTAGTCCTTAGTGTTCCGTCCTCTTTTGCTGAATCTGCTTCCTTAGTATTTTTCTTAGGGTGTTACAGCCGGTCTACCTGCTGCACTTTGTCCTCTATGCAGGTGGGGACAACTTTCAGCCCCATTATAGACCTGGGTTTGATTGGAGGGGATGACCTGGGGCAGAGAGGTTCTTCAGCTTTGCCTTGTGCATAAAGTCATGATCTCAGCAGCCAAACTTGTCTTCAGGGGCAGAAAAATAATGGAGAATGCGAAGGCATTTTTAGATGGAAGAGGGTCTTTGTGTTCCTTTCACTGGTATAATTAAATGTGTGGTTTTATGCATAAATAAGTTTCTAAAGAAGAGTAACACATGTAATTTGATCAATATCTCCTAAAATATTGTTGTTCTAAATCGAAATCGTATATGAACCTGATGTTACTCATGTTCTTAAGCTTTACTGCTACAATAGTCTTGCTACCCACATGTAATGTAACAGCAGGATACCTCTTTAAGGTCCCTTCCAACCCAAACCATTCTATGATCTTTTGATAAATCAAAGGCAGTAGCCCAGCACAACTACAGTAACAGAGCTGGCTCTGTTGTAAAGAGAAGGCTTCAGCAGATCTTTAGGGAGTTTTGCACTGTGTAGGAATCCACATCCACACGATGACTGTAGGCACCTGCTGTGCCACCATCCCTTAGAGCCCTCCACCTGAGAGCACAGGGAAGACGTCTTGTTCTTCCCTCTGAAGAAAGGCACTAAACCATAAAAGTTATTTTGTAATTCATGCTGCTTGCAGGCAGAATTGAGAAACTGGTAATGGATAATACAGCTCAACTTTGGCTTTTTTTTTTTTTCCCTTCTGTATCTGAAATTGTTGACGGTGCTCTGCCAGCTCTGTGTAGAGGGGATGCTGTATCAACACAAAGAACACCGCATACCGTTACGATAAGACTCAGCAGGTAGTAACACGTTTTAGTGAGCCAAATGTACCCACGCAGTCAAGATGCCTCCCTTCTTTAAAGGAAAAAAAAAAAAAAGGAAGCTACATTAGGCAGAAGGTTTGGTTTTCTTCTTTTGCCTCAAGAACTTAAAAATAAGTCTTCTGGGATGCTGGAAATTTGAAGTTCCTCCTCTCCCCCTTCTCACACTGGCTGGGAAGCTGCATGTCCATCCTCTTTGAGGGAAGATCACACCTTCTTTGCCACTGTAGCATTGTAAGCGTTACACAAAGAAAGCAATTAGAGAGCCAGGCTTAGTCATGCTCAGCTCCTGGATCCTATGAAGTCAGTGACAAAACTTCCACCAGCACTGAACGCCGCAGGATTTTGCTGAGTTTTTACTCAAGCAGAACTGTCATTGAAACTAGATCTGCCAGAGGATAGACTTAGCGTGATTCAGAGGTTGTTCCGGGACCAGGAAGGTTGCTACCCCAGGAGTGTAGTTTTCCGCAGCTCTCCTGTGACTATTTTGCACATATGGATGAAATATAGAACACACGTCTGTGCATTTCTTACTTATCTGTGAACTTTGTGGGTCAAGCTTTAAGCGCCGTACAAACAAGCTATAAATAGAGCGGAAAGCGTCCTTAAGAGAAACGTTCTTTTCTTTCCCTTATTCCCAGCTCAGTGATTCTAGGATTTGCAGTTTGTTTTTTGGGGGGTGGCTTTTTTTGTTGTTGTTTTGTTGTTTTTTTTTTTTCCCCTGAATAGCTGATAGTTTCCTTGATTGGAGTGGAAGGGAACAGGCATTTTGCTCCCTCGACCTTGTTCCCCGCTGTTTTCCACTCGGTTTCACTGCAGTGGTACGGACGGTCCAGCACCCAGCCTCTATTTAGAGGGAGACTTCTCCGTGGATCGACCCCAACGTAACATGATGTTGGTAGGACAGAGAGTTCAGATCATAAGCACACATCTGTTTTCCTGTGATATCCCCCACCCCTCAGTGTGCTCTGTTCATAAAAGCATGGTTTATAAATTTGCCTGTTCAAAATATCGTCTGCTTTTCCAATGCAGCGGTTTTGCTTTCTGATTCATGTAGAAAATATGTTGTGACAGTGCAATATGTACTCAAGGTTATCCTCACTGGTAGTAAAAAAGCAGATCATCTCTGAAAACATATGGAGTCCTGCACATACGCGCATCTCCTGCCGAACTGGAGGAGGCTCTACCAAACAAATGCAAGCAGCACTTGAGGAAAAGAGTAGCGACAAGTTGTTTCTAAACTGTGCACAGCAAGAAAGAATACCATTAGGCCAAAGCGGAGCAAAGTTGGAAGGAAAGGCAGGATAAAAAAAACCTTAGCATAATATATGTTGTCTCCTGTGGTGTCCCGTCTCTGTTGCAAGTCCATTATACGCTGAAAGATTCAAGAACCGGTGGCATGGAGGGGCCTGTGTCACACCCAGTACCAAAAATTATGAATGAGGAAAATGGGAAAAGATTCCAAGTGTCGGGGAATACATGTAAAAGTTAAAACTCCAGCCTAGCAAACAGAATTAGGTAGGCAAACAGCCCCAGATTTTTTTAATTCGTTTTTTTTTTTCTACCATGCAACGTATTCCCAGTTTCACCAGATGCTGACGTGGGGGAAGATGCCTTGTGTGGAATGGCATTGCATAGACCCCCCACGGCTCATCATAGTCCTTTTTGTTGGATTAATGTCTTTTGGGGTCCTTGCTGGTTTATAGATAGAATATAAGACAACAAACCATCTTGGGGCAGTGGAGAAGGGCTGTTGGTTACACTGAAAATTTCGTTATTTTGAGAATCATAGAAGGGTCTGGGAGACCCTACACACAAAAAAAATCAGGAATTTGGCGAGTGATCCCTTTTCTACCAGCAAAGGTATTAAAGGTCCTTTTTTAGAAGCACTCTGTAGAAGGAACGTGATCATCCTGCAGCTGGGATGCTCCCAAATGAACATAAAGAAACACATGTGCTGTACAGGAGAGGTACTGCATGAACTGAGAGTCTGGGAGTCTCTCCTGATGCTTTTAACACTTTTAGAAATTGCAGATGAGTGTGAAGTCAGCAATATTCTTATTTCATCTGTTATCCGTACTGCTTTGAGTGAGAACAAGCGAGTCTGGGTGTACGCAGAGTTATTTGAAAGGCTGAGCCAGAGTTTAGGTCATTTCCATCACTGCAACAGATGGGAGGTGGGGTACCTGGTATTTCTACAGATTTTTCAGGTGGTTCTATCAAGACTACTTCTCGCCTGAGCCAAACCCATAGACTCAAATTGCCATGTTGTTCTCAAAGGGCTCTGAGGCAGGATAGGTCCTTTTGTGTCCAAACACCCTTGCAAGAGCCCGTGAGGTGTCAGGAAAGCCATAGCAGGTGCCAGGGCTGTAACTTCCATGTCTGTGGAGGTTTTGTAATGGAACTGGAGAGAGAACTCTTGCTAAACTCTGGAGATGGCGGCCCCAAGACAAGCTGCCCTATGAGCCTTTATTTGAAGCAGGGCCAGCGCTCCTCTGCTGTCCTCTGGGACACAGGGATGCATCCATTAAAGCGTGTGTGGTGCTCTGCTTCTCACACATGGGGAACAACAGAGAAGTTAATAAATAAACACAATTAAAAAACAAATCAGGTCCCTCATGGATGCATTGTCTTCTCTCGTTGCTCAAATTCTTTACATTCCAAAATCGTATTGGAAAATGGGAGGCAAATGCACAATAAATGCTGTGAGCTGCTTTTTGGGCCATGCTGTTTCCATTTCTACAGCTATTTGAAAAGTGCATGAATGCAAAGCGCTTTTAAACACTCTAAAAATCAATACAGAAGAAACAATAGAAGCACATTTATTCTTGTTTTATTCAATGTCAGGATTGCTGAGTTTTGCCTGACCAGATGTTGCAGAGTTTCAAATCTGTTCAGCCATAGCTGTTAACAAAACCGTCCTCCTTTCACCAAAATTTTAAAAAGTGTACACATTTATTTTAGAAAATATCTTTGGGGTTTTTAATTTTTTTTTTTTTAAATAAATGAAGCAAAGACACGATTTATCCATTGCTAGTGCTAATGCTCATTGTGATCTCAGAGTGTCGGTCACAAGGCTTTGCACGTGTGCTGTTTGCACAGGATTTGCACAATTATTTACAATTTTGAATGCCCAGTTTTAACTCTGTGATACTGCTCCTGCAATTTCAGGGGTTTGGTTTGTTGGTTTTGTGTTTTGTTTTGTTTTTTTTTTCTTAAAAAACTCATGTTCAAGACAAGTAACGATTTTTCCGATAGAGGCTGGAAAAGCTTAAGCCTTTCCTCTCTGTGTGGTAGCTTCCCTTCTCTTTCTTTTCCCGGACAGAAGTGACAAGCAGGCATTGTCCCTCCAGTGAGCTCTGCAGTATTACTTTGACCCTAACCCATCAATCTGCCTCAATTGGATAATGATCTGTAATCACTTTCTTTCAGGGGAGTCTATAAATTTGCCAAGGCCCCATTCTTCTCTGAAGGCCTCCTTATGTTCACTCCCATTTGTGCAAATGGTCTCTCTTTTACAGCAGTAAATAGCCATGCACATGGCCCTTTCTGTTCAGAGGCACCAGGCTGTTCACTGTTGATTTTCCATGGCTCTGCTCTCTGAAAGGAGGCAAAGCTCTACATGCCAGGACTCGGCAGGGTGCAGGACCAAGCCACAACCACTTCAAGAGCAGCCGCTTTTCTCATTAAGGCTGACCCATCATTAGGCTGCTTTGTGCTGGCCCTTGTAATCGATGAGAAGACTGTGTAGTGTGAAAAAGCTAATAAAGATGAGCATGAGGCGGTAGGGAAGGGAGCAGGGGGAGCAGAGACACTAACCCCTGCTTGACAGAGAAGCCCTCCTTCCCTGAAGCTTAGCCACATGAGTGAGGGGCAGAGCTCAGCATAGCTGGCAGGGTGCAGACCCCGCTCAGTCATTTCTTTGATTAGCTTGCACTTAATTCCCAAGCGTCCTCATGCTGTCCTCTTTATTGGACCTAAGAAGTAGAACAAGCATGAAAGAAAGCTCACATCCTCCTTCCTCAGCCAACCTCCTTCTTCTCATTAAAGAAGATCAAAGGCTGAAGAGCTTCTAGCTGAACTTGTGTCCGGCACGAGAGAAAGTCCACACGTGTGCATGGAGCACTGGAGGGGTTGGGCTTTTTTCATGTCCTTATGAGAGTTTCTAAGGTGCTGAGAACATCACAGAAAAGGTCGGAGAAGGTGAAGGATACTGAAGTTGCTAATGTGTCTGTGGAAGCACCATGTGTATATTTGCTCATGTCATGTTGGATACACTCAGTAAGCGCTGTAGGGAGTAGCGGGAACAAACAATAAGTAAGCTTTAACAAATATGCGGTGTTGAGGAAGCACTGGCCATGGGAGGGGGCAAAGCTGATATTCTCTCTTACCACAGAGACAGCCACACATCTCTAGAAGTGCTGTGCATATGGAAATCACACCCGAAAGAAGCAGCGGGAATCTGCGGATATGACAATGTGTCGCGGTGAAATGAAAGGATCCTCTTGCTTGGGGGAGGAGGAACGGGGCCTGTAACATTGTGTACGCTGGTGAGAAAACATATGTAGAGCGAGGTTACGAAGGGATAGTGTCAGATGTTGTACAAATGTGGGAGAGCTCAGTAAGGGACAGTTCCTCCCTCTTTAACAGGTGGCCTGCAGAGAGAGCCTATACCAGTCTTCATGACAGTGCTGTCCATGCCTTCACACATACTCTGGTCTGCTTTGTGTGCCTCCATGGACAGGAAACACAGTCAACACCTCATCTTCTCCCTGCTGTGTCCCTCCTTCCCCTCTTCTCCCGAGGACAAAGAAGCAGAGAGAGTGCAAAGGATGTTCCTCATCCCCAGAGCCTGAGAGCGCGTTTCTGACTGGTTTTTGTGTGAGAACTGTAACGAGGAGATGACCGCTTGCACTCTCCCTCATACCTGTTCCTCAAATGAGACTGTGGTGAGCTGTTCAGAAGTTACTATTAAGTTTAGCTTTTCTCTTCTTGGATATATGCAAAATTAAGAGGACAAGATCTTAAGCTTACAAATGAACGTTTGCACATCAGTAAAGCGAAGTCCTGCCCACAGTCTTAAATTACCAGCATTGGCCACAATAGTTGTGTCTCATTCCTTGTGCCTTCAGAAAGGCTCAGAACGAAGGGAGGTGTTAAAGCTGCTCGTGTGCTTAATCGGCACATTGCTGATATTAGTGAATTCCACACCTATTTTTTGTTTATAGCCATCATTCTTGTGTAGTGAGTTGAAGCCTCTCTCTTCCACTAAACACCTTCATCCCACCCATTTGGTCCTGTACTCCAGCTGAGTGCTACAAATCCAGTCTCTGCCAACGCCAGGATTTTAGAATTGCCGTGACTAGACTGTGCCCAAGCGCGGAAATATCATCTGAGTTGAGAAATGTATGGGAATTGTGGGTTTTGTTTGCTGAGGCTTTTTTCTTTCTTTCTTTCTTTGAAAGAAGGAATTCTAAGAGAATTGCACAACGGAGGTACCCACTTCAAAACAAAAGCTGCTTGGTGCAGTGTCTTCTGCTAGCATTCCGCATCGGCTGTGCCACTCAGCGCGTTTCACACGGGGTTTTGTGTGGCTGTCAAAGAGAAGCCGCACAGATTGACTTGATTTGAAGCAGGGATGCCTGGCACGTCGTTCTGGGCAAGCTGGATGAATATGTGTTGGCGTTTGCCTTATTTTCATTCAACTCGAGATTCCAAATAATAACCATCTCAAAGGTAATTTGTTTCCATTGTGTTAAAAATTCCTTTGGAAAGTTGCTTTTCATTGTAAATTGTTAAACGCTTAATTGATAATCATGTAATAAAAAGAATCAAAACCCCCTCTGGTCCCTCTCAGGAGCTCAAGTTAGCTCCGGTGGAGCCAGCTCCGTTGCCATTTCCAAGTTCTTCTGTAGTCATCTAGCAATTCATCAGTGTCAACGACACATGGGAACTCTCATGTTTGTAAAAGCCTGCAAGGGATCCATGTCCTACATTTCAACAAAAATCACATTTCAAGGTGGTCAAAGTTAGGGAAACATCAGGCAAATCATTGCTAGCCCTTTTTGGAAGTGGATGGTAAAACATGGAGAAACAGGCAGAAGGAAGAGGTTAGCTGCTGCAACAGAAAGGTGAATGCTCCTTTGAAGTACCTAGAAAATTAGAAATGAAGCTTATTGTCAGGATGCCAGGAGCATTTGGCTACTGCAGGAGGAGGAGTGGTGTGAGAACCCAAACAGGCAACTATGTAGACACATACATGTCACAGAAATCGCAGCAGAGCAGTCGTGGAGGGAGTGATGAAGATCTTCAGTGATTCATTGCTTTATCTTCACTGGCCTACATCATGATGGAGATTTTTATCTACCCTCTCTCTACATGTTCCCACCTGATTATGTTCTTGTCAGAAGTTGCAACAGGGCCACGAGGATGTCAGCTTGAGCCTGCCTCATGCCTCACCATCAATGTGTAAGAACAGACACAGTCTAGCCTGTAAGAAAGCATCATAAAGCATGAGATTCCTTTCTGCTGCACCCCATGTTTTGAGAGTAATTGCCTCGGTCTCCCCCAGTCAGGATGGGGCAGCATGAGAGCAAACACAAATATTTCTCATTTAGAGCAAACTAGACTTTGGAATACTACGGTAGGTGGTCTGATGTTTCTGTGTGTCAAAGTTGTAGCTTCTAAGATGGTTCCTACAATTTTTCTTGCTTCACAGGAGGTAGTCTGCATTGTCTCAGGCTGTTTTGGGTAGAAGGTTCAGACTCACGTTGTTATGTTGTTTTCTAACTTAAAGGTAAAATTTGTCCTCCAAGGGACAGTAATTAAAGGATGTGAAGTGCTTACAGAAGACTGAGGACAACACCTGTACACATGAAGTTATTTTACTTGTTGCCGTGCTCGTAATACTTAGAAACATGGCAGAAAAATAACTTTTTTTTACAACTTGCTGATCAAAAATGCCATTTGGTAGCACAGCTCTTTGTGTTGACATCTTTTAGGACACAAAATATAGAACGTACATGACATCCATTTGTATTCAAAATAGGGACAATAACGAGGAAATTCTTCCCTCTGATCTCAATGTGATCCGTGCACTGAGATTGTATTGATTCCTTGACCGAAATTTTAGTTGGCAGTTTGCTGATGATCTCACTGGAACACTGAATCTTTCTTATCGATGGCTTCCTTCATGCTGCAAAAGTAAAAATGCTGAAAATGTGCCAAGTGCTGGAGTGCTAAGACACATTTTAGAAGCCCAGCAGCTGATGAAGTTGAATAATTGCTACGGTGTTCTGGCTAAACCAATGTCATGGAATTAAAACAGCAGGTAGTTGCTTGCATTGCGAAAAACAACGTTCGGATTAACTTCATAAGGAGCTGCTTTGTGTGATCTCGGGTGTCCACTCGATATTAACGGCAATTTTCCTGATTTTCAAAATTCCTAATATTACATTGCAAACCTGTTTTCTGTTTATGACAGTTTGTGTTCCCGCTTTTTGCCTGTTCTTGAAGCGGTTGCACGTGTAATGCACTCTTCTTACCCAGAGGATTTTTACTCATGCTGGTTGTCGTAGACAAATCTCTCCCTGAACACGTGTCAGGCCTTATACTTCTGTTTGAAGAAACTTCACACTGTATAAATATCATCTTTTTTAAAAAAATATTTATTGTTACTTTAATACAGTTCTAATACTCATGTTTATGCAAACGCATCTGTTAATTGCAAAATCTTAGTAACTCATGAGTGACAAGTGTACTTGAACCTGGCATCGTTGGTTACAAAGGGTCAAAGATGTCCACAGTTTAGGGATGCTGTCTTATACTCACGCCTCAGAATAAATTACTGAAGGTGACTTTTTTCCCTCCCAAAGTTGTCTTCTCCTGGTCTAATAATCTCAGTTAATAAAACGCGGTGTTCTGAAATCTGCCTAATTGCCAGCAGGAGCTGCACGATGCTGTTTTCTTTTTAACTGACTAATTATTATTATTGTAGACATTTTATTTACTCCAAAGTGGTTTGGGGATAATTGATTAGGTTGCACCATGTCATGAAAGAACAGATGGCAGGCTAGCCTGTCAGCTCATCCGCAGTGCATGAGAATGCAAAGAAAATTAAAAGGGAGGGAAGAGAAAAAAAAAAAGGGGGAAAAAAAAAAAGGAGGTGAATAGGAGGGGGAGACAAATGAGCTACGCTGTGCTTGCAACACAAAAAACTTCTTGTAGTGGGTGGTCCTTTGGGAAGGTAATCGGAGATCTGCAATATGTCCACTACAATCAACAAAAGGGTACAACACTTCTCTGCAGGGAATTGGGTAGGGAAGAACTTGTTTAAATAAAATTGCAGGGTTGTCAGAATGTTAAACTAATTCTCTAATGTTCTGTGCATTGTCTGGGGAATTTTGGCTTTGCATCATTTGCTGTACTGAAGCACTGAAAAAATATTTTAATAGAAGTGTTTTGGAATGCGTTAACATGTATTTTAGCTTTGGAAACCCTGACTGTGTTTAATGACAACTAAAAATGCTATTAGAAAAGCTGCGCTCTCCTGTGATCTCTCCCTGCTTCCCCTCCCAGATTTCGCATTCCTCTTCACTTAGTGGAATTGTTTATCTCAATACAGAGGGAGTTGAGTTTGCTGGTCTTCTGATTGGTTGGCACCTGCATTTTTGTGTGTGTTAATTATTTATCAGTGATAAATTACCATGGATAAAATTGTATGTGGGTTACTTGCATAGAGGGGAATGTAAAGTCTTGGGCTGATCTCCCTTTAACATTTGTATTTATGTGTGTGAAAAGGGGGAAAACAGTAAGAAAATGGCAAGAGGAGAAACGTGCACCGGCCATCCACCGGCTCATAAAAAATATTAAGCAATATACCTCCAACATCCAAAGATCCCAAAAGGAGAGATCCAGAAGAAAGTGATTTCTGTGCAAAAGTTAATTTTTCTAGACCCGATTCTCCCATATACATTAGGAGCTATTTATGCCTTTGCCAAGTAGCATTGAGCATCAGCAAACCAAAAAGGCAAGTCTTGAGCATCACCCTCCCTGTGCGTGCAGAACAGGGAGCATCTAAATCCCAGTCTTGCCCCTAAAATCTTACAGTCCTGGAAGGAAAGGAGGTCGCAGGGATTTGTCATTAAATGCAGAGAAGGACGTGATTAAACCTTTGCAATCTAAAAGTTTTGGCTTGCTTCACAGTATATCATCGCTCAGCCCAGTGACCTTTCCTTCCATCAAGTGTGTAACTGTGCTTTCGTTTAAGTGATTCCAGTAGAAAACTACTGGGTTTATTTTACTTCTGTGAGGTAATCAGTGAAATCTTCTCTCACTAGTAACTGCTAACCGGCAACGTCCTGCTTCTGACTTTGGGTGTTCTGGGCTTTCCACACATCTGGAACAGCTGTTCTCCCAGTAAACGGCTCTTCTGCAGTCTGCACGCCTTCCCCAGCGCTGAGCAGCTCCAAGAAGATCTGCCTTCATCATCTCCACAAGCCGCTGCTGTTCCAAGGAAGAGAACGGACCGAGTTTGATCGCTGTGTAAGTATTTGAAGCTTCCTCTTTCTCAAAAATTGCCAGTGAAGATTAGTTCTTATTGGATTGCAAGTGAAGGATTAATTACACTGACCACAGATGGGCACGGTGCAAAGGATGTCGGTAAACTCCCCACACAGCTCTCTAAAAGTACTTTAATTATGGCCTGCATAAATTTCTATTCCAGTTTTCGGACTCCCTTAAGCAGAGACTACCAACTGTCCTAAATTGCTTGGTGGTTTGTTGAGGTGGAAATGTATCCTCTGTGGACTAAACTCATTACTGGGAGGTTTATTAGCGAGAAGGTAGTGTAAGTCCATTAATAAATGAGGAGTGAGGCAAAATCAATTATGATTTTAATATGACTGAACCACTAAGCTGCTTTTTTTTTTTTTTTAATCATTTAAAGGGAAATAAAAGAGTATGGGCAATTAAGAAGCAATGAAGATCATAGCTGGTGCAGTTATTGATGAATGCAGGTAAGTAAATACCTGAGAAAATTAAATGCACAAATCAGCAGAGCAGAGCGATGTGAGTTCCCTCATCTTAAGGAAATTTGTGAACATACTGAATCACTAAGAGGTACTTTTGAAAGCAAAACCACTGACCCTTGGAATCAGAGTATGTAAAGCGTGGAGTGTAAAGTGCGGGGGAAGTGAGCAGGAGACAGAGAAATGTGGTCATTGAACACCTAATAAATGCAATCTACCTGTCCAGTAAAATACTGGAGCTGTTAGGACAGAAAATCTGAAAACCAGTAGCAAAGAAGGGGACTATAGAAGTAGCAAGTGCCTGTTGCAAACTGTGCCACAGCAACTTGTGCGCTGCGGCTGTTCTCAGCCGGACAACAGAAAGGGGCGGCGAAGGGAAGCGGACGGAGGTGATGTTTTGGGATCTAAGGGAAAGATTAGCTTATGTGCTTCACAGAATTGCCTTTGGAAGACAATGCCAGCTGGCGGAGATGGGAACGCTGTTACGCTGGGGGAAATGGCTAGAAGTTTCTAGAGGGAAAGTAGGGATGAAGGGCAACAGGCTTCTGATGTGGGGAGTTGGAGTTTTTGCAGGAATTGGTGTACGGCCTACTTTTCTACAGCGTCTTTTCTAAGGATCTGGAAGATGGAATAGATAACACGGGAATAGAATTGTGAATACCATTTGGAAAAGAGAATAGGTGGAGAAGACCCAATAATAACCATTTTTTCAAAACTCAGATGGGAACTACCAGCTGAGGTGGGAGTTCTGTGTGGTTACGAGTCACCGGAGCCTTGATGGGGCTAGCTGTGCAGGCGGAGCGCTTGGCTAGAGACCCGCTCTGCTCAGCTATGGAATAAAAAACCCCCAGCAACAAGTCCCATGGGTGGGATACAGGTGGGGAGTGGATGAAAGGGATTTAAGCACCACAAAGAAACCCAGCTGCCCTGTTTCAGCCAGGTCCTGCTCCTTTATCACACACATCCAGTGATTTCTTCCTGCCGGGAGTCGGCGCAAACCTGTGTTTGTCATTCCCACTTGTGGCTGAGTGAAGTTTCATTGCTGTATTTTTGTACCTTCATAGTTTAATATGAGATGTTGGATATCTTCTTTTTTTCTTTTTAATTGCTTCAAGGCCTTTGTGGTTTTATACAATGAAGAACTTTTCTTTTGCTTTTATGGGCTTTGAATATTACCTGTGCACTCTTTTTCAAACTGATTTTCACTCACACCCTCCCCGATAGTGTAGACTGCCAGTATGTATTAATGGAAGCATATATTCCCAGTATCAAGCAGATAGGTATCATTTAATTTATGTATCATTTAATTTATTGAGGAATATCAATGGTTGGATTTCTGGGCTGGTTTGGAGAACAGATGTGATTAAGTGAGGATTTGATCCACGACTCACATATCCCAGGGCGAAGCCTCCCGTTATTTTCAGTCAATAGTGGCCAGGCTTGGAAAATTCTGCTTGACTTGAAGAATAGTCATCTAGGGAAATCTTGTTGTTGATTTGAGGAATATCATTGTGAGTAATTCTGCAGAAGACCATGTGTCTTTGATTTTCATCAATTCTTGTTGCTTTATTAGAAGGTCTACTTGAACTTCAGGGTAAGATTTTGCCTTTTAGGTCTATACTTTGAGATGATGAAATGTGGATTGCTGACATTCTCGATGGCTTTGCAAGGAGATGTGAACAGCTGTAATTAATGGGATGACACGCTATATTAATTTTCTCTACCTTAAATATTAGAAGGACATTTTCTTTGTCCTAGTTGAATGATTTAGTTACATTGGCTGAAATGTTTATGTTCTTACTGTAATGTTCTGATAAATATTTTTTAAAGATTACTTCCTGGAACAATTTCTACTAAAAAAAAAAAAGTAGTAGCATGAAAATTTGCTGGAGGAATATTTATGGCTAAACAGAACCTGTTAAAAAAAAGTTACTGGTTAAGCATTAAAAAGGGGCAAATTTTTTCTGGCTTGAGTTTTGTAATCTCAGTCTTTTCATATGACAGAGCTTGTTACAGCAATCAGCTGATTGCTCTTCATGTCCATGAAGTTATTCTCTATGGAGAGATCAGAACATCTGGGAGTTTTATACTGAATTTTGCCCTCAACCAACTGGATTCTGAAAAACACAAACCAGAATTAATTTCCATGGCACAGGGCTAGCTTCTCTGCATACCAAGTTAAAGCCAGTGGGGATCTGTCCCTGAAAGTGTGGAAATCAACTAACAATAAATCAAAAGTCATACAAAGCAAAGCGGGAAATTTCATCGAGCTTCGTAAAATAATATATTGGTGTCAACAATCTTGGAGATGATGACCGAAAAGAGGCATGTTAATTAAGGAGGCCTGAATAGGCCAAACCTGTTGAAAGCCTGTGAGTTTGAAATTAGGCTTACAGCCATGCGCATCCGTTTGAGATTTCAATGCAAGCATCCTTTTCAGCAAAAGATCACCAAGCACAGTTACACCGAGTGCTTGTCACCCAAAGAAAATAGCGAAATGTTTTTCGACAAAACCTCATGGGTAAGACGTGTTGACGCAGAACCCTTTAATGCCTTAAAAATGGTCCTAAATGATTGCACCGTGTGTAGGAGTCAGTGTGCTCACCATGGAAGAATAATTCTTCTTGAGTAGCACAACTGCTGTTGAGTGGAGCATGACCTTTCAAAAATTACTGGAATCTCTCTTACATTTATTCAGACACCAGTTAGTGAATTAACCTCTCTGGTAAGTAAGATGAGGTCAATGGAGTTGTTATCTCAAGGCTAAATTCCCATAATAATTTTTTCGAGTATTGACCAAGCATTCAGTATTTTTAAAAGAGGATACAACAAATTAATTAGCAGCGGGTTTGAATGTACTAGAAAAGAAAGAAAAATGGAAAAAGAAAAAATTGACTGCTTACTGGTTTATTGTCCATAAATAGCAGATATATATTGATGTATATAGCACATAATGTGCATATACACATAGATATATGTATTCATATATACATAAGTGAGACCACTCTGTATTTTCAATGCAAAATCAAACCCTACGTTTGATAAAAACAAATGCAGGTCCTAAGACACAGTAATACTTGGAGCTCCAGGAAGTCTTAAATTGGATGAAAAAGGAGAAGCAACACGCCCAGCTCAAGTGTGTAATGAGTATGATGGAAACCTGATTGATTTGCGCATTTATTTTGAAGAGGAAACAGCCTCAAGTTGTACCAGGGGAGGTTTAGGTTGGATATTAGGAAAAATTTAATTGGTGAAAGGGTTGTGAAGGGCTGTGCCAGGCTGGGCAGGGCAGTGGTGGAGTCCCCATCCCTGGAGGGGTTTCCAAGCCGTGGAGATGTGGTGCTGAGGGACATGGGTTAGTGGTGCCCTGGCAGTGCTGGGTTAACGGTTGGACTTGATGATCTTAAAGGTCTCTTCCAGCCAAAATGATTCTCTGATTTTATGTGCAGTGACTTCAGTGTTCAGCTTTCATTTTACCTGTGCAAATGAGATGACAGATTTTACATCTCGTGCTTTCTAGACACCTTCTGAAATTCAGCCTTAAATGTGGTACTTTTCTCTCCTGAATTTAGGCTCTGTGATAACCCGTTGACTTCTGTGTTTTTTAATGAAGTGATTATCTCTTTTTCTCATTTGCTGCCCACCCGCCCTGAGAATTGTTCAAGGAAATGTATCCTAGAAACTTTGCTGAGGTGAACTATAAATCACCGAATCGTCAGGCTGGCGGGTGATTTCAGCCGGTATTGTCTTATCATTCAAGCAGTGCAGATCCTACCTGGAATATCAGAATATCCTCTGCAATCACAAACTCGATGGCACGTGATCTCTGTCGTTTAGAGACACTTGGTAACACGGGGCAGGAGTGCGGGTTTAAGTTTAAAAGGAGCGTTGTTAATCTCAGGATATCTCTTTATTTATATCCTTTTTTTCCGGAGGTTTTTTCTGCAGAGCATCAGAACCTGCTCTGAGGCTAGGTGCCTTTCAGGGCTCTAAAGAAACTCACCACTGAATGAAAATCATTTCAGGGACAATTAGAGAAAAGGTCAGCATAAATTCTCCTCGTATCCACGGCATTAGCATCACCCAAGTGTCTCTTGCTTACAGTACGTTGTGACAAAGTAAAAGCTATTTCAGCTGTTATATTGTGATGGCTGTTATTTATGGAACATAAAAGGATACTGAAATACAAAAGGGTTTGAAAAGACCAGGGTAAGATCAGATAAAAAAAAAAGAGAGCGAGAACAGGCATCTTGGGATGGTAACTACCCTGCCATGTACTGACAGGGAGGTTGTATATTTTTAGAATATACTGAAAGGAATGGTGCTTTTACTTAGGTTTTTATGGTTTACCATGAGATGCAATTTTCTGGCCTTATATGCAGTTGTAACAAAAGTCAGAGAGATTTTATGATAGCTGCCAGAGTTCATAAATGATGGCATACACTAAAATATTTATAGAACTGTAAAATCTTGATTTCTCTCTGGTTTAGCAGATGGGGTCCTAAAACTGGTTCCCAGATTGTCACATTTCTTTACCCTTTGATGACAAAGAAGCCTGTTATCACTTTTTCTTTTTTTTTTTCTCCTCCTCTGGAAAGCAAGTTCACTAGTGTAATCAAGTTCATACTTCTATCCAATTACACAGACCAGGATCTCATGAATTAAGACGTGTCAACCCTATAACATTTGTAATTATTCAAGGCAAAGGGCCTATCGTTAAACACCAGGGTCTGAGCAGCGTTGCCATCTCCCTGACCAACGACCATTGACTCATGTCAGTATAATTCCTCGCCCATATACTGGTGGAAATCTGCTTCCTGATCGTTACGCTGCATCCACAGAGCACAGATAACTCCTGCTTATGCTCCAGCCGTGGTGAGCTCAGATGCTGCGTGGTACAAAGCAGCAATAGAGCAGAGCTGTTTGGTTCTCCTCAGGACGTTTTGTTGTCCTCGGAGAAAATGGATCCCTGTAGCACTGCTAAACTCAGCAGGAATGAAAATTGATGGTTGGGGGTAGCAGAAGCAGAATAAATAATCTGTGAAGCAGCATTTTTCGATTGCTGACCAGGATTTATTCTGTATTAAAATTGAAGATTCAGAAGAGAAAGCATCAAGTCATGTTACTGACCCTTCTCTATTTTATTTTCATGAGAAGGTTTCCAGATTTTAGCAGATAAGGAATGAACATGCAGTACAGTGCCTACACACCTCTACTGTATTTCCAACACTTGGTAAGCTATATCATATATTCACATTTTGTTACCATAATTGTCTAAACATTTAGAACCTAGAAAAGCAAAACAGGGCTTGGGTGTCCCCGTTTTTGGGGGACCGTCCAAACAAACTAGAAATACCTCCACTACTGAGACCTAGTGCATCAGGCAAGATACAAATTAGCAAATCAAGGAATCAAGAAGAAAAGGTCAATGGAAGGAAAAAGGGTCCTGTAAAATAATTTTTAAAAGCTCAAGGTGGTCTTGATTTATTGTAATTTCTCTGTATTTTAAAGAAAATCTGAACACCAAAGAATTTATGGACCTAAATGCATTTTTATTTTGGTACAGTGCTTTGGTTTATTGTTAATTAGTAGTATCTACTGTAGAGGTAGAAGACCTAACAAGGAGGAACACATATCGCAATGCCAAGGCAAACTGCAGCAAACCTGCACATCAGACTCCAGAGCTGGGTCTTCTCCTGAGAGATCCCAGCACAAAGCACAGCTTCACCTGCACAGCCAAGTCCATCTAGCTGAGAATGTGGTCAAGGAAATGGGTGGGCTTCTTGTGGCATTTCCTTAGAATATATTTCTTTGGTAAATACAGAAGCAGCTTTATTTCTTAGCATACAATCCCTAGCTGCCTGAATATCTACTTTTTTTTTTTTTTCCCCCTTTCTTTCTTTTTTCTATCATCAGACCAGAAGAACAAATAAATGATAAATAAAAAGAAAGAGCAGAGCAAGGGAAACTCAGAAGTGTCTCTTATTCAGACTCCGTAGGCAGAGCTTTTATGCAAACTGCAGTGATTAGTATTTTTCTTTATTTCTTCAATAAAGTGACTCTCATTTCCAAAAAGGTGGTATTTTCTTTCTCGCTCTGGCTCTCCTCCTTTCTTTTTATGTGTCCCCTTAGCACTTTTTTCTCTGAGTGCATCCCAAATTTTTTAAAAATAGAATAACAACAATAAATAGCGATATCTCATTTTTGGAGTTTGGAAGAATACTCTTAATGAGTAAGAATACTCTTAATGAGTATTTATAGGGTTTGTTTTATTTGTGTGGATATGAGAATTGCTTTAACCAGCTGGCCTTCATCTAGGCATTGTTTTGCTTTGGTTTTAAGTGAATGCTGGGAGATGATGTTATTTGCGTCTGAAACAAAGCCGGTGTATTGCTAGAACTTCTGCATATGTTACCTCAGCAGCTCATTTCATGATTTCAAGGCAGACATGAAATCCTAACAGGGCAGTGAGGAAAGATGCAGTTGGAAATTTGCTGGTGGCTCCTTGGCAATGGAGGAAATCAAGGCTTGAGGCTGTTAAGTTCATTTCTGTTCACCTGTTTTCTTTTGGAGGTAGAAGAAGAATATTAGATGATAGGCAGCACTAAATGTGTTGCGCAGAAGATGCAGAGGCTCTTCTGAAAGAGCCATATGACCACATGAGAACCTGAAATCCCTGAGCATGGGCCACAAATCTGCTTGCCAGAGCTTTCATGCATCTGCCAAATGGCATTGTTGGTTTGACTTTTTAATATTTATTTCTTATTAGAAAACAGAGTTTGAAGTCTGGATTGGGGACTGACCTGTTGGAGAGCAGCGTAGGGGAAAGGGACCTGGGGGTCCTGGTGGACAGCAGGATGACCATGAGCCAGCAATGTGCCCTTGTGGCCAAGAAGGGGGTATTAGAAGGGATGTATTAGAAGGGGTGTGGTTAGTAGGCCCAGAGAGGTTCTCCTCCCCCTCTGCTCTGCCCTGGTGAGACCACATCTGGAATACTGTGTCCAGTTCTGGGCCCCTCAGTTCAAGGACACGGAACTGCTTGAGAGAGCCCAGCGCTGAGCCACAAAGATGATTAAGGGAGTGGAACATCTCCCTTATGAGGAAAGGCTGGGGGAGCTGGCTCTCTTTAGCTTGGAGATGGGGAGACTGAGGGGTGACCTCATAAATGTTTATAAATATGTAAAGGGTGAGTGTCAGAAGGATGGAGCCAGGCTCTTCTCAGTGACACCCAATGACAGGACAAGGGGCAATGGGTGCAAGCTGGAACATAGAAGGTACTGCAGAAATATAAGAAAAAACTTCTTCACGGTGAGGTTGACAGAGCCTGGCCCAGGCTGCCCGGGGAGGTTGTGGCGTCTCCTTCTCTGGAGACATTTAAAACCCGCCTGGACACGTTCCTGTGTGACCTCATCTAGGAGATCCTGCTCTGGCAGGGGGGATTGGACTAGATGACCTTTTGGGGTCCCTTCCAATCCCTAACATTCTGTGATTAGAGCTGTGGAGCTGTTAGTGGCGAATACCATTTTAGCCAGTGGTGGATAGGTGGACATACTTGTTATCATCAGTTGGAGCACTTCAGGTAAATTATTTTCCTTTGGGAAAAGGTAGGTTGAGGTTGGTGCCAGTCAGTCAGGACTCTGTGACGTGGTAAGAGTGAAGACCCACACATCTAGCTTCCACTTTTCCAACTGTGCTTAATTCTTGGCCATGGACACGTCATGGACACGTGGATCTGGCCGACGTTTTTTTTTAAATTATGGTTAAATTGGCAATATGAATCTGCAATCCTTATATCTAGTCTAAATCTTCCCTCTTTTAGTTTAAAACCATCACCCCTTGTCCTGTCACAACAGGCCCTGCTAAAAAGTCTGTCCCCATAGTAATTGTTAGCATCACATAAGTGGCATATAAGAAAAGCAGTCTGGCAATCTCCTGCAGAATCCTGAAACACTTGTAAAATTTCTTTACATCTTTTATTGTGGTCCGTACGGTATGGAAAATTAAACAGTGTTCTTGCTGGAAGGTAATGAGGAACTACGACCTGATTAGAGCGTGTTTAATCCATTGGTGTGGCTCTAGGTTGAAGCTCTTGGTGTGTATTAGAATAATTGTGTTCTCTTCTTAACAAATTTGTAAGTGGTGAGAGATTAAACATGATAGTGAGCTTGCTTTGAATAAAAATTTGAGAGGAAAAGAAATGCCTACAACCCTGCAAAGTGGGTCACAGGCTTCACAGTTGTAGTCACAAAGTGACACTAGATGTGATGGGTGAGAGCTTGGTTCCAGTGAGAGTTTTATCATTGACCTTAATTGGAGCAAAGTTTGGGTTTTAAGGCAAGGAGAGTAAGCAAGCTGTAATTTATTCAGTTTGGTGAATTCCTTATTTGGGACAATGCTTTTGATATCTTGGACTATTCACCTATTTTGTTCAGCATCTCAGAATGCCTCAGCTCCTCCTGGGAGCGAACGCAGCCAGTGACTTCAGAGGCACCCACAACCCCACACAGGAGGGGAAAAAAAACGCCCTTAGTGTGCTCGCCATGTCACTGATTCAATAACATCCCTGTACGCTTTTATTTTGGACATGACCAGAGGTGAAGTAATTACATTCCTACCTGCAATGAGGTGAAGCCCTCATGCTCACTCTAACAGGAAACAAATTTCATAGACAGAAGCATCTCTGATTATTCCAACCCCTTTTGTGTAGTTCAGCAAATCTGTTCTTTTGCTGGAAGTAGAGACCTTTCTTTGCCAATATTTCCCATCCCTCCCCGCGGACAGCGCATGGCTGGTAAATCAACACAATTATTATTCTATTCCAGAGGACATACAGTGATTTACATTTATATGCCAACATTCTCTTCCTCGTTGCCCCAGCAAGAGCTGGGAAATGATTTATAAGGCTGCAGAAGTGCTGGCACAGATGCTGTACGGCCTCAGCGTGTTTGCATCGCACAGCGTGGCAGACTGTTCTGGAAGTGCCGATACAGAGGTAGGGCAGGAGGCAACGCGTGTGCCAGCGGTGCCCTTCCAGCTCCGGCGCGGGGCAAACCCTGGCCCTGCTGCTGGCAAATGTATTTGGCATCCGTCTTTCTAACAGGTCATGCCTTCACGCTGCACTTTGGGGAGGAGGATCGTTTGGTTCTTGCAATTAGTTGCTTCTGTTGAATTCCTAATGGACTTGTGGATCATAAAAACCTTTCTTGGCAGCTTCATTTTAAGGATTTACTTGATTTTCTTCCCTTCTCCCCTGGCCACCACCCCCTTAGAGGAGTCTTGGAGGCTGAATAAAAACATCCTTTGCGATGGAAACCATCTTTCTCCTTCTCCAGAGAGGTTGGCGTTGCTGGGAAGTTTGCCTTTTAAGTATTATCAGAGCAACTGAAGACCTCCAAAGCATTTAAATTCAAATTTCAGATGTTAGCCTTGGGGAAGAACAAGCCATTGGAAGGTCAGATTGTGAGCGTTGTATTCCGTCTAAGAGATTCAACTTAAGCAGCTTAAAGATATTTCATGTTTCACGGTGTGTTCACCTGGTTGAACATCGACTGTCCCCCTGTTGGGGACAGTTTTTTTAGCAGGGCCTGTGTTGCGGTCGGCAGGATCCTGCCTGTTATGACAGAAGAAGGGGTGATGGTTTTAAACTCAGAGGGTAGATTCAGATGAGATATAAGGAGGAAATTTTTGATGCTGAGGGTGGTGAGAGCCTGGCCCAGGTTGCCCAGAGAGGTGGTGGATGCCCCATCCCTGGCACCATTGCAGGTGAGGTTGGCCGGGGCTCTGAGCAACCTGCTCTAGTTGGAGATGTCCCTGCCGAGTGCAGGGGAGTTGGACTGAATGAGCTTTGAAAGGTTCCTTTCAACTCAAACCGTTCTGTGATTCTATGATTGTCTTTGGGAGGCCTCCTCCAAGGGAGAGGACCTTGGATTTTACAGGGCGCTGGTCACTAGAATTCATTTCACTTCTGTTAGGAGATAACCTCCTAACCTGCCTGGTCCTACTCCCAGTGAGAGTAGGATCCTCCTGATTTGAGGAACATTGGTATAAACTTGAGATCAGTCCCCTGGGAGTTGCAAAAAAAAAAAAAGGGCCTAGATTTTGGGGGGGATGTATTGTTGGAGAAATCGCTGCTATAATGCACTAGGTCCATCCTAGTCTTGGCAGAGTAGGTTAGAAGAGTGCGCATGCGTTGCTCAGGGCTTAAGTCATTTGGTAGAGGAGCAGTGACAATGAGGACAAAACAGAGAAAGGGGAATTATACCTTAATCATGGAAATTGTGCTCTACTCTGCCCACAGTCAAACTTCCGTAATGTCAGATTTTATGGCTTTAACTTAGGGAAGAACTTAGAATCATAGAATTGTTTAGGTTGGAAAAGATCTTTAAGATCATCGTGTCCAACCAAGGACATGTGTAGATGAAATTAAGTATTGGAACAAAGATAGGCTCATATTTGAGGCAAATCCCGTCACTTTTGACTATGCACAATCCCGTTGCAGGTGGGAGTTTATGCTCACTTACATCAGGACTAATGTTTTCTTTCTGATGGCTGGATGTACTGAGCAAAACAGGCTTTAGTGGCTCCCTGTAGTAGTAAACAAGCTCCCTGTGGGACCTCTAAAATACCCCAACTCCTTCATTCAGCACCGAGAGATCTCCAAACACTTAGTTCATAAACAACCCAAGCGTTTTAACACACTTTCCCCCTTCTCCCAGGGGCTGTTCTTGGCTTGTGTTCTCTCCCGTTATTACAGCTTTAATCTTACGATGCGAACAGGGACTTGTTTACATTTTTATTTTTAAAGGCTTTATTTTGTGTGTATGTGTGTGTGTGAGCACATGCACTAAAGACCTAAATTGACAGATGCCTTTTTGTAGGGCTGAAATGACACATCTAAGTTTTACTGCTCTCTTCTCTGTATTTGCATTTTTAATTACTCGCCTCCTCTTTTATTAGCGTGTTACCTGATGAAGAATTCCAGCTAATTAATTTCACCTGGAATTATATGCTGGTATATGAAAAATTATACTTGGCCATTTGTGGAGACCAGCTGTGTATTAGGAATATCTGATCCCCATCTGAAAGATTTAAAAAAGAAAAAAAAGCAAGCAAGAGAAAACAGCTGATTGTAAAAGCTAGTCCCTTTTTTTTTCCTCAAGCCCTAAAGATATTATTATTGGCAGATATCCTTTATTACTCACCCCATATACTACACATTAACTCAGAAGTTTGTTGTAGCTGAACATCGTTCAGTCAGATGCCTTTTCCTTCAACCATTTCAGCTTTAATTTGTAGTAAAGCTGATGTGGTTGAGTTCCATCCATACGCAAAGACTCATTTGTTTCCATTCCAGCAGGACTCGCAGAGACACAACTTCACTTGACCACAGGGTTTTGGTTGGTGGTTTTTTTGGTTTGGGGTTTTTTTTTCCCAACGCAATTTTATTTTCTAGGTGGACTTAAGAGAGGGGAAATATTGAGTGGGAATGCAGGGAAGGAGGGAAGAAAAGAGAATATGAAATGTGACCTGATCCTGCAACACAGCTGAACATACGCACATATTCAGGCTCTCTCTCCATGGATATTTCTGGTTTGATTCTTTGTCTGCGCTGACAACAGATGGTGTTTTAATAAAGTCCAGTAGGAATATTACTGTGAGTAAACAATCCAACGCATGCCAATTTCATAATTGCTGGGTACTGATACAGCCTCTTACCTGATGAATCCAAATTGGGAGGAAACCAACTGTGCACACACCTACTGGCAGCAGCCAAATCCGCAGCTGTGGTATGCTCCAGCATCGAGCTGCACCACGGAAGGTAAATTGCAGCTCCAATCATCTTTCTTGGCACCGGGCTTGGGGAACAGCTGCCATCTGGCTTGTCATCAAAGGATGGTCACCGAGTTTCTGGGAGATGAAATAGCTTGCTTTTTTACCTTGACGTGCGTGAAGATTGCAATCTTCATCTTTACAGGTATCTCTTAAAATAACATTCTTGGCTTCCTGAGCCAGAGATTTACCAAGTGGGATTTTCTTCTTTAAGTGATTCCCACGCCTATAGGGACTTGAAGTCTAAACCTGTTATATGCTAATTAAAGATTCACACCCACATGACTTGTCAAAGAGATAAATCTTACTCATTTGTTTTCATCATTAACAGGGAAAAAATGGTAAGGAATACCATGCCTTGCATTAGCAGATTTCTGTGGAAACGTTTGGTTTTTAATAGAAGTGGAGATGCAGTTAGAAGCGTTATTCCCACCACTGTTGGTACAACCCAGTATGGAAATTACAGCTTGGCAGAGAAGAAGGGGGTGAAAGGCAAAAGAGGGAATTGAAAAGCTCAGGAGCAGCATCCCAGCTAGAAGTGATGGTACAGACAGCAGCCAGTGACTGCCCATCCCGTGCATTGTACGATTATTATTTATATATTCTTTACATCTTTAAAGACAATGGCAGATTAAAGCACAGGAGAAGCGGGTGAGTCCCCCCCCCTAGAAACAATTAATCTCCAGCAGTATTTAGGTGCTCCATTTCGGTTGGTTTCTAGCAGGCCCCAGTGCTGCCCAGCTCCACACAGGAATAACTTTATTTCCATCAGTAATTCTTCATGTTGAGAGTTCGTTCTGCAAATTCCATCCAAGAGTCTAATCTTCTGAAATTGTCTTTCGGCTCAGATTGGGACACTGATTGAAATCCCAGATAAATCTCAAATAAGTTAAAATCCTGGTTCAAAATCTCCAATAAATGTCACTTTGGAAATTTATTTGACTTTATCAAATTGCCTTATGTTGTCGAGAGCTAAATATACTTTTTAACATTATTGCCTTGATGTATTACATTGTCTTCCAAGATATTTGTTACATCAGTGAATCTATGTTTTCAGATGAGAAACTAATAACCCTGGAAAATTTTCAGCTGTGGTGCTATTCACAGGCCTTTGAGGGATCAAGATTTCTCTTTAGTGAAGATTACCAGGCTCTTAGCCTGAGAGCAGAACTACTTTGCTCTGGATTTGGAAATTCTATTGAAATCAGAACTCATGATTGCAGTTCACTTTGCCCACAGTAATTGTTTTGTGCAAGGAATTAAGTAAGAGGGGCAGATAAGGCCGCTCCTCCCACGTAAAGGCATGCTTGGGAGTGGCAAAGCATTGCTTGAAAAGGTTCTGCTTCTGTCCAAGAGTTTACAGCAACGGTTCCTCTAACTAGAGTGAGTTTTTGAGGGGAATTGGTGGATTTGGATTTACAAAGAGGGAGTTTTGCTGGTTCCCCCAGTTTTTTTCTTACCAGGCCACAGAAGGTCAGCATGGACATAACTCCTGTGGTACACAGGGCTAAAACGTGTGCCTAGATGTTTAATTGACCCATCTACTGAAAGACTTGCGTCTGAAATATCTTTATGATGATTAGTCCAACTGTCAGTGCTGGACTGGATTAGTTTTGTATATGCTTTCTGCTTCATGCTGTTCAATCCACAGCTAGACCAGACAACGCTTTTAGTCTTTTTAATTCACAGCTGACAATATATTTCTCAAAAACCCCCAAAAAGGCCATTTCTGAATAAGGTGTGGATAAATGCTAGAGGAATTGCTAAATAAGTGTTCAAGGAAATGTTTTGGCGAGAGCTACCGTGTTGTTGAGCAGGCTCTCTATAGGGAAAAAGCCTTGGTGGAGCTCCAAGACATGCGTTCGTGGTAGCTGCCTGACACAGCAGTTTGACTGCACACTGCTGCTGATGGACAGAAAATGAAGCTCTATGGAAGTGCTTAAAAACTTTCTGTTGGAAAAATCTGCTCCCAACAGAAGGTTATGCAGAAGATGAAATATTGTTCCTTGTGGGTTTCTCTAGCTCTGAGATTGGCAGGCCTGGAGATGCTGGAAGGTGCTGTCCTCTTGGTCACAGCTTGGTCACACCCACAGCTGGGTGGCATTTCAACACAGTAGCTGCCTGCTGGTTCAGATTCTCAGGACTGCATAATTTCAGGTTTTCTGTGGAAGGAAAACACTGCTACACTTCCAAAACGTTCTGGGAGCTGTGAGATGTGGTGGCTTTAGCTGTGGAGCAGAAAAAGATATCTGTGACAGAATTGTGCTGCTTCTCCCTTTCTTAATCTTTCCGTTCCCACATGTTGCGATCAGGAGAATTAGGAATTAAGAATCAGGTGATGTCAGCTCCAGAAAATATTCCAGTCAGGGTTATATGTTGCAGTGGTCGGTTGTTTGAAAGCCATGAGAACAAGGGTTGGACATGTGAAGTCAGTATGTGCTATACACTGATACTGAATTCACAAAATTGGTGTTTTCTTTTACTTGAGAGCAGAGGTTGTGAAATCACCTTGTACTCCAGGACCTGGGGCTCTAAACATTGACTTACAGTAGTACAACTTAATTTGGCCCTGAGCCAAAGCAGAAACAATGAGAGAATCTGAAAGTGGATGGGAGAAGCCATCATAAATCTAGCACTTAAGTAAGGATTCATCCAGCATAGTGATAAGAGGTGTTTATCTCATCCATCAGCTAACCTTGAGATCGCCTGACCTGAAATCCATTCAGTCAGCAGTTGTCCATGGCTTTACAATATCTAATAACAGTTTTAGGCTTCTGTGTAGGACGTAATATTCAAAGCAAGCTTTGCTGTGATGTTCCAAAAGAACTCCCTATCATGTAGGCATTTATATGTCCCTGTCTCCCCTCACCTTCATGGCAATTTGCAGCAGATTCCTGGCATCAGTAGTTCCTGGAGGAAGGTTAATATTTGTAACACCAGTAAGTCAGCCTTGGTTTTCCTTAAGTCAATGCAATGCTGTCAGATGTTTAATCAGAAACGATGGGCTGACCAAGTGTCTGTCCTTTGCTGTGACTTCAGTGGAGCTGTGGAAGGGGAATGGCTGCTTTGAAAAGTGTGCATCTAGGAACAGATCCAACACTGGCCAGTCCCACAATCTGGAGGCATTTGGATTTGCTGGGTTAGAGTGTCGCATGACAGAGATCCATAGCTGGGTTGACACACAAACCTTCTTGAAACCCTGAGTTAGGCCCATCACTGATACTAACTGGCCTCCACAGGTTAAGAAAATGTGTAACTCACATCCCAATATATTCTATTCTAACTGTTTTATGATTGTTTTCAGGATAATATATTAAAGGATTAGGTGAAAGTAGTAATCTAGCACTCCTCTTTATATATAATGTTCTCCTGTGGTAAAATTTTCTGTGTTGAGAAGACCAGATCATCAGGATACGGGGTTACCACATGTGGTAACTGGCTGCCCAGGGCAGTGGTGGAGTCCTCATGCCTGGAGGAATTTAAAAGATGAGCAGATGTGGTACTGAGGGACGTGGTTTAGTGGTGGCCTGGCAGTGCTGGCTTAACAGCTGGACTTCATGAGCCTCTGTCCAGCCCTACCCCCATGAAATGCTCCTTAAAAGTCTGAGCTCAGTAAATCTGAATTTCCGTTGCTGGCCTTCTTGACTCTTGTTGTCCAGCTCCAGAAGAAATATTGTCAAAACTTATCTCAAAGAACTTTCTCGTGTTATTTGTGGTTCAACTGCAACATCTCAAAGTTACCAGGAGAGCTTATTGTGAGGACACTCAGAGTTACGCAGCCATTGAGATAAGCTTTGCTTTGCTGTGACCGGCCACCATTCAGCCACACCTTCTCCATGTGTTGGTAGAGTCCATATCCAAATCACGGCTAAACAGGGTGGGATTTCAATTGGTCAGTTCAGTCTTCAACCCAGCAAAGCACACGCTTGATTTTAAGCACATCAGTATTGCTTAAAGGCGACCGGACTGTTTGGATGGCGGAACTGAAATATGCACTTAGAAGTGAAAAGCTCCACAAATCCAATAAGCAACATGCAAGACCAGTTTTCTTTTAAAAACAACAGGGAAAAAAACACCCTAAACAAAACCAAAAAAAACCCCAAACGAAAACCAATCCCCCACCAAAACAGCCTCAGACCCAGATTTTTTTTTTTTTCCAAGCCAGCTCAACACCCAGCATGGGGGCTGGATTTTTCCAAAGAGCTCAGCTCCCATTTATGTTCTTAAATACAGGCCAGATTTTTATAAATGTTCACAATCTAATGTTTAGAGCTCTTTGGACATCTGGCCACTTATTTCTATGCCAGAGCTAAAGCCGCCTAGAAATCTGGTCCCAATTGTAGATGCTTGGCTCTTTTGAAAATTTCACCCCGTGGAAACTACTTTTATAACAGCAATTTTTTTTCCCCAAAAGGAAAAGCCATGAAATGTAATTATTTTATGTACAATGTCCACACTTCAGATATAATTGGTGACACTTTTTCTTTTGCCTGTTAAAAGTCCCAGACAAAATAATATTTTCAATTCCTCCTCGAAGAATTGGGACCTCTGTGCACACAGAAAGATGGAAGAAAGTTTTATTCCATCATTACTTGATAACTGCTTCAAGGTTAAAACTAATGGAGGAGTCACATGTAGGAAGAGACAGGGAAATTAATTAAGAATTAATGGATATCATAGCAAGACCTGAAGTTGTTCTATCACTTGTAACGGAGTCAAATGTCTTAGAAATAATAGTAGAAAGAAAAAAAATTTCATCTGAGGCGGCCTGGAAACTAATCAAGCTACAAATTCTTCTTTTCCCTTGCAAAAATGTAGCTGACCCTCTACCTTATTCCTTACCAATCATCAGCCTCAAGTTGCACCAGGGGAGGTTTAGGTTGGACGTTGGGGAAAATTTAATCACCAGAAGGTTTGTGAAGCCCTGGCCCAGGCTGGGCAGGGCAGTGGTGGAGTCCCCATCCCTGGAGGGGTTTCCAAGCTGTGGAGATGTGGTGCTGAGGGACATGGTTTAGTGGTGACCTGGCAGTGCTGGGGGAATGGTCAGACTTGATGATCTTAAAGGGCTCTTCCAACCAAAGTGATTCTATGATATTGGAGGAGGAAAATAGGTAGATGTTGGCAGCACTCTTAACCTCCTCCCTGTCTCTACTCGTGCCCTGAATGAGAGGATTTCACGTGTACCTTGTAAATCCTGGATTCTAAATTATGGGCCAGTGCCAGCTGTTGTCCAGCAATGAGGAACTCACCTCTTCCTGAATTTCAAGACTCACTTTTACACTTAAGTACTCAGCCAGGATCCAGAGTAGCAGTTTGGTAATTAAAATGTACCCTAGGGAGCATATAGGCAATTAAATCAAAGAGAATGATTAAAAAATAAATAACAATTACCTTACCTAACTATTAAGGGTAGGAGAAGCTATCCAGGAACCTGTATTTACACCACAAAGCTTATTTATATCCAGGAACCTATATTTACACAACAGAGCTTATTTATAGCCTTAAAGTGATGTTGCCACATGCGTGCGGAGTTGCTCTTATCTTGGTTGGAGGGAGCATTGTGGAGTCCAAGCCCTCTGGGGCTCCTCATCTGGAACATGGTGATGGGCCCAGGGGAGGTAGGTGTGCACCCAGCAGCTCTGTCGTTACCCCAGCACACAGTCACCGTCATTCTGAGATGTGGTGTGAAGGCCTGAGGGGAAAGGGATGTGGTGGAATCCAAAAGGAAATGTGCCTTTTGGGACATAGGATTTGATGAGTACGTTGGAGTTCTTGCACACGGCTGGAAAAACTGAGCCTTGCCCCCAGTTTGGAAGTATTTGAACTTAACTTCCCAGGAACTGCTGTTCCTGCAGAGTGTAGACAGTTGTCTACATTCAGAAGACCAATTTGTGGTCCTCGGTACAAGGAACAGTTTCTTGGCTCCAAATACAAGCTTTTTAAAAGCTGCCTGACTCAGGGCTGCAGGTTGGCAGCTCCGTACGGCACTGAAGGAAGGTTTCATGCACATGCTCTATGCAGCCTTTGGTGGTAGTTCATATTTGATAACCCCTCTGCTCAGTGTTGGGACTGTTGTGACTGGCTTTCCTGGACACACACCTTCTCTTGGTGTCTTCCTTCTTGGTTCTCTTGGTGTCTTCCTTCCAAGCCCCTTTTAAGCTCCAGTTCTTAGGTTTGCTGTCTGTCTCTCTCCCTGCTCCTCCACCCAACTTTATTTCTGTTTTCAACCAAGATGACACATTTTGCACTAGCAGGAAACAATCCCGATGGCGCTTTCTTTAAAAGCAAGCTTTATGGGGTTACTTTTCTCCTCCAGCATGTTTGTCTACCTTGCACTAAGCTGGTGGTTTCCAAAGTAGAACAAAACCATATTTTTATAGTGATGGAACATACAGAACTTGTGAGATTCTTAACTGTGAGTGGGAGCATAAATTGATGATTTAGCTACATAAAAATTGGTGGGTTTGGGTTTTTTGAAAATGACCCTTTGTATAATAGCAGCAAGCCTGACATGTTCCTGAGGAATTCTGCCAGAAGACACATACCATAGAATCACAGACTGGTCTGGGTTGGAAGGGACCTTTAAAGGTCATCGAGTCCAACCCCTCTGCAGCAAGCAAGGACATCTTTAACTACAGCAGGTTGCTCAGAGCCCCAGCCAACCTCACCTGCAGTGGTTCCAGGGATGATACACCATATACATTTCTGTGGGTTCTGAGATGAGATGTTTCACCCACATCTATATGTAACCCAAAGGGCTCTCCCTGTTCCTGCATGTTATTACTGGAGTGTTCCATCACGAGAAGAAAACAGTGGTGCATTTCTACCATCTCCAATTTGTACAGAAACCAGAGTTTTTTGAAGTGAAGAACTAACGAGCAATTTCACTCTGATTTACATGATCCGTGTAAAGAAAGCCATTTTTAAAACTGTCATAAAATTGGCTGTAGCTTAAATTGAAATAGCTGCTTAGTGCCAGAGCAGTTCTTTAAGATCGTTACTGTGAAACTAGCAATGATGGAGTGCTGGGATGGTCAGCGCTTCACAGAGAGGAGCACCTAGCCAAAAGATAATAAATAATACTTGCTTGAGCTC
Organism: Eurystomus gularis; assembly: GCA_013400335.1. NCBI lineage: Eukaryota > Metazoa > Chordata > Aves > Coraciiformes > Coraciidae > Eurystomus > Eurystomus gularis. Next base: position 328,838 of record VZZY01005592.1, read on the forward strand.
TCACCTAGAGCTGGCTTGAGAAAGAGATAATTTACTCTCATTACCCATCCAGTTTCACTGGGAGCTGTAGTACTGGCAGATTCTGTGGACAGGACTGACTTGCTTTCTTCTGTAGGCTTCACCAGCCCACGTGGCTACCTCATGGGGGAGGACTGCTAGTGGGAATGAGGTGCAGAGCTCTCAGGGCTGGCACTGCCGAAAGAGCAGAGCAAGCCATACCCGTGTGTGTGTGTATGCTGAAAGCAAAAGCTAAATGTGATGGTTTAATGTGTGAGCACTAAGTTTATTTCCTTGGAAGTCTTCTGAAAACATTTTTAAGGTCCCGCTCTCAGATAGACCCTAGGCAAGGTTTAATAAGATGGACAGATTATTTGTGCAAAATTCATGACTGGGTATCATCCAAGTGCCAACGCAAACGAATAGGAAAGCAAAATAAACCCATTGCGCTGCTTGCCCGTGCATATGCAGCAAGCGCCTGACTGCATTTTCATTTACAAAATCCTTTTGCCTTATTTGCCATGGGAAGCCCGGCTTCCTTCGCTGCATTTCTTCTCGGAGAAACCAGCCTGAGAACACCACAGTGACACAGGATGCGTTCGGCGGGGCATCGGTCCCATCACGTTAGGCTCCGTCACATCACATCAGCTGATGTGACTGACAGAACCCGACGTCTCCTGTCACGGCGGGGCACGTCGCCCCGCACCGCGAGTTACAAAGACACACTTTCTAGCAAAGTAAAAGCAAGATGAATTGAAATGATGTTGGCTGGGGGGACACTCTTAAGGTCTTCCCGGTTAGAGAAATCTCACGGCGAGCTCTATTGAGGTTCATTAATTTAGAGTAAGATGGGTGAGGCTTAATACGTTCTACGTAATTAGCTCCTTAGAAAGGCTGTTTTTATTAAAATGCAATAGTTCCTTCAGTGGAGACTTTGTACTCAAGCTTGGCAGGCGTTAAACTGTGTGTGTGTGTATGTGGGTATATCCCTGTGCACAGGTAGACAACTGGATAAAATGCCTGCGGGCACAAGGAGAATGGTTATAACCCCACATCGCATTTCACATTCCAGGAGCTCCGGGCAATTCCCACTCCTGTATGTGAAAAAGCTGCTAGTACCGTACCCCGGTGTGCTGGGGGTGAAAGGACTGCCCTGTCCCCAGGCTGGGCAGCTTTTTTAAGCTACAGGTATCTTCTACCTTTTACTGTTAGCCTGCAAGGTCCTCAGCAGGTCCTCAGGACAGCTTTCCATTTCCATCTGGCTTAGTGCCAGGCATTCTTTCTTAACCACATTGTTGCTCCTTTTTCCTGTTGTTCTGACAGTGAAATGGAGTGCAGAGCTTCCTTTCCTGGTTGTTCAGTAGGCGATGGAGAGTGGATCACCCTAGCACCCTGTATTGCTAAAACCCTGAGAATCATGAAATATAAATAGATATAAGCAAGTAGTTGTGTATTGTAAATGTATTGCCTACTAATATAGCGGTGATAAGTGTATTTTACAAGGATGCCTACGTATAGCTGTACGTATTAGCTATTAATATACACTGGCACCTCATTGCAGCGCAATTATTCTTGGAGGCTGAGCAGTGCCGTTATGTTTTAGCCTGCAGCTTGCATCCCCCATCCCGCTGGGACCCCTCTCACTCCCTTCTACCCTGCACTTACACACGTGCTGCCCATTTTCTGACACCCGTCCCCCACACCTCATGTTCCCGCACCTTTTTCTCACAGTCCCTTCAGACCCATCCTTTCAACCCTCTTCAACCACTCGCAAAGTGCTTTCCCCTTGGCACTCCGGAATGTCTTTTGCTTCCCCCATTCCTTTACTGCTTACTACAGCAACCGCTGTCTGTAGAAATCAGGAGAGGGCCTCCTGCCCTGAGTCAAGCTGAATTTCCTCCCTGCAAGCAGTGGTAAGTGGCAGCTATCCTCATTAGGGTGGTCAGCCTACCTTTCACAGGGGAAGCCTTCTAGAGAGGGCAGCCAGCCCGGCCGAGATGGCCTTGTTTTTTTTTTTCAAATACACAACGGGCAAGCGACTGCTCTTCTGGAAAGGGGGAAACAATCTGAACTTTGAAACTCACTATTTGAGCTCAGCCTTTTAAAATTACAGTCACACCAAGCTCACGAGATGCCTGGTAAAAGATGCTTCAGGAGTATGAGAAGGTCCCACAAAGGTGCTTTTCCCGCCCCTGTCTGTAGGTGTGTAGAGCAGCTCAGCCTGTTGGCCTTGGTAACTGGTGTCTAGTTGAAATCACTACGCATCTTGCTTTTCCTGTCATTAGAAACAGCGTTTGGAGAGTTTCCCTCCTCTGTTTTCTGTTCTGATGGCATTCAGGCCTTTGTGTCACCTTTCCATCATCAAATGCCAATTTGCGGTGCATTAGCTGAGTAAACATTCGTGTAAAAACAAACCCATACTTGGCTCTATGCGACACTTTTTAATTAAACAGTTATTCCAAGGCTGTTTTGAGGGGCACAGACCATTTCCAGCGGGCTGTCCACATGCGGCTGTCCTGATGGAGAGGGTAAGAGAGCTTAGATACCATTTCAGGTAATACGGGGCATTTTCCCCTCGTTGGTGCCAGCGCCTGAGCCTGGTCCCAGACTGGGGCCGTGGTGGTACCTGAGCTGACTCCACGGTTGCGTGGATGGTTCAGCTGCTGTCACTGGCAGCAGTGGGAGCTGCCAGGTGCTCAGGGCTGTTGTCACCAAGCCAGACGTACGCGGCTGTATTTAAGAAGCTGAGATTTGTAAAACGTTGATGGATGTGTAAAGATCTATCCAGACGAATGCAGGAGGCAGTTGTGAAGCTGGGCAGCAGAAAGCAGTGGCGGTGCTGGCTGCAGCAGGTATCTGCAGCGCAGCGGATAAAGCAGCAGTTGTTTTAATTTGTATTATCACCTACACTGGGATTTTCCAGGTAATTTATAAGGGAATACATAAACCAATTCAATAACGTACTGTGAGTGCATCTCCCTTACGGTCCGTCAAGATCCACTTTGATATTTGCTTTATTATCTAAATGCTTTATTATCCAGAAAATTATTTATACTCAAAGGCTGCCTGGTTTCTTTTTAAAACTACCCTACGAATGTGTCAGGAGAAAACAGAATGAAGTTGAAATTGCACTATATAGGCATGTGCATGGTTCTTCGTTCATCCATGGTGTGCACCTGCTAGATTTCAAATGACACTTGTCTTTGTCCTAAATAGAATGATAGAATATCTCAAGTTGGAATGGAGCACATGACTATGTGTAATTGTGTAACAGTTAACTTCTTTCCTGATATATCCACCCCATTTTCATGATGATGTCCTGATTATAAGCTCCATCAGGTTTTCCTTTTTAAAATTATTTTAATTCCGCATTTTAATGCGAGCCTTTTTATTTCTAAAATGTATATTCTAAGACTTCGGTGAAAATTACAGTCGAATTTATTGCTTTTACTTTTGTAGGAACATAATGTTATTTAATCTGCCATAACTTCTTCAGGTATCATATTCCCATTTTTTAGACATTTACGTTACATTTTAGATGTGCCTTTTTAGACATATTACAGAGTAAAGGACAATTGCAATTTGATTTACTTCCAGAGAACTTGTTACAGGAGTTAGACTTGTAGTGCAAAGACTAAGGATATGTTTTCTGAAGATTTTATTTTTAAAGAAATTACTCATTTCTGCATAACTGATTTTAAATGTCTTTTTAAAAGATGCAGAGGTGTTCTTTTTGTAGAAAGTAGCCTTTTTTTCCTTGAATGATTTCAGTGTCAGAAAATTATATATTAAACAGTAAATACAATTAGGAATCTGATGCCTTATTCATCAGATTCACCTGAATCTGATATTTTCTGCTACATGTCAAGCTATTTTAAAAATGTCTCATCGTTAGTTATTAGAACTTAAAATTCTTCTTTTCTTATCAGTAGATCATTTTCTGTGTCATGGGATTTCTTCAGAAACAACCTTCTTTCTATCTAATATTTCTCATATTGCTTCTCTCCTCTGATCATTGGAAAAAAGCTTTTTTTAATAATTCAAATTGACTAAGGTTAAGCCAACTGATCGCAGAAAAAGTGAGGAAAAACCTACATGCTCCTTGTTTGGTTGTTGCTGTAAGGTCTTTTTAAGGTATCACAAACATCAGCATCGCATTAGCAGACTTAAGATACCTGGTTTTTAAGCCAAATGTCACCAGCCCAAATTTAAAATTCCTGTTGTTCCTAAAACAATAACGAAAGCATTCCAAGATTTGACTTTCCTAAGAAAGATCCAACTGGAAAAGGTATTTAGGTGATGGAGGAAAGATTCCGAGGTATTAAGGCTTTTTAAAAGTGAGCTTCTGAAGTGGGAGTGAAATTTTTAAAGCCCTACAAAGCTCTCTTGCTCTTTCTCTCTGAAACAAACATTGTTAAACAACTGTTCCAAAGTCATTCTGTGCTAGTGGAAGACAGAGAAATACTCATCAGAAAGCAAATACTTAAACTCATGTATTGATCTGCATCGCAAAAAAGACTGAGATTGTTTGTTCTTGCTGTTCTATCAGGACACTCTTTTCCCCATTGCAATGAATTTGGACTAAAACCTAAGAGGTTTTTGTTGTGTTTTTTTTTTTCAAATACACTTAATGTTTTCTTTGCTCATCTTCTTGGTTGTGGATCCTGAAGAGCCACATCCTTAAATTTTTCTCTACAGCTGAATAGTCAAGAAATGCTCCATATTTAAATGAAAGCAAAGATTATTTTTTAACTATTTTAACTACTGTAAGAATTTGGTTTTAGGGAAAAATTGCCCAAACACCCTGATCTTTGTAAAACTGGTAATAAAGATGTAAGAGCTGGAAATGCTGCAGTGTAAATGGTGAGGATTTCTGAGGGAATATGCTTCACCTTGCAGGGTTCAGCTGTTTTACTAAGATAATGGATTTCCTTTCTCAACATATAAAGCCTTAATTAGTGAACTAGTTGGACTAGATGACCTTTAAAGGTCCCTTCCAACCCAAACCGTTCTGTGATTCTGTGAACCTCTGTTTCATGAATTCAAGTAAATACTGTGGGGTCCAAGAGTATCTCTAGAAATGGTACAAACCAACCTAACCATGTCGCGATATGACAATATCTAGCCCAGATTTATCACCCCGCTGGTGATGATCCAACAGAGTTTTTGCACTGGTGGCACCTGTGTGTGCATTCACTCTGTGCGGGTCTCTGGGAGAAGTGTTGATGGGCCACAGCCACCAAGCACTGGTTGTGCTTTGGCTGGGAAGGAAACCATTGCTGATGGAGAAGGATTTCTCTGGAAGGTTCAATTTAAACATACCTAATGACCAAGAAGCTGGGACTTTGTGGCATGATTGCTGAGTGGCTGGTGGTGTTTCACCCAGGTCTGATCACTCCTGGTTAGGAAAGTGCCCGGCGCAACCAAGGGCAGGTCAGAGGGATCCCAAAGCCAGCACACGCCAGCTCTCCAAGGTCGGACCTGCAGCATGGTCTCGCACCGGGTGGCATCTCACTCACTGGAGTAGTCTCTCCGTACTACGGCGTTCCCATACAGCCTGAGCACGCTTTCTCTGACCGTATCTCTGTGCCAACCCTGCTCCCGTGCAGCTTCACATCATCCTGCACACCCCATCCCCGTTCCGAAGGCGTTTCTCCCCACCTACCTGACCACACAGAACAGAGCATCCCCCCGCTAAGGAACGGTTTGTATTTACAAGAGGCAGCTTGACTTTAAAAAGGCCAAATTTCTTCCCCAGGACGGGGAAGTGATGTCTGCGGAGGTGACACGGCAGGGGAAGACACTCAGGAATTCCGAGGGCAGATGTCAGTTCCAAGTGACATGTTTTCCACAACCTACTGCCTCTCTTTGTTTATCCATCAAATGCAATCTCTAAAGCAACTGCTCATCTATTTAGTCCCGGGTAAAGCACAGAAATGCAAGTCAGACCTCAAATTTAGTTTGTCGTTTTGCCTTCTCAAAAGGAGATGTGATTTATGTTTATAATAAAGTATTTGAAATGTCATTTAATAGGAAAACAAATGGCAGCTGGATTCCCATGAGCAAGACGAGGGGATTGCGAAACTTTGAATTAAACGGTTTTATCTTATCACACTTTAAGTTACATATTTTTATTCTAATTGTAAAAATTATCTGCCTTGACATATCTTTTCCATTATTTTTGTTAAAGGGTATTCATCAGCGGTGTTAATGATGACACAAAATTTTAATATATGCATTAAACATTTAAGTTTTAATACGTTAACATGACACAGGATGTGAATAATAACAATGTTTTATATATGAAGTGAAAACATATTTTATGTTGGAAATAGTTAGAATGCCCGGCAAGTGACTTATATCCATAACAATTTCATTTAAATATTGCTTTTGCACCCCATCTATCTTAGATGCAATTTTATAGTCCTTTTTAAAAATTCATTTCAGCATGACCTCTTTGAGGCTGCAACTTAGTGCCTCTAGCCTACATATTCAATTGCACTTGTACTCGTTCCTATTCATTACCTTTCAAAGTGCAGAAACCAGCAAGTGCCCAGACCTGAACTGCAGTTACCATTCCGGGACTCCTCAGGAATTACAACTTCGGTGCGGTCACACAGTAATAAGGGTGACAGGCGAGAGGAAATCCATCACATTGCTAAAATATGATGGTCTACCAGGTTTGATTGAGAGCTTCGTAATTTGGGACCTCCTGGAACAGCCAGGTAGTTCCTAATATGAGATTATGTTCCCCTGAATAACAGGAGATTATGGTGCATCTATACAAGAGCTTTCTCTTTTATTTCCTCGCGTCAGACCTTCCGTCTTGTGGCTTAACAAGGAGAGTCCCAATACGGTTAGGGAAAGGGACATCTTGGAAAGGATACCTCTTGAAAGGAAACGTTCTGGCGTTTTAATGTGTCTAATTTGGGAAAGTAATTGACAGAAACCTCTGCAGAATTTCCAGCCTGTGCTGGTTTACGATCACAAGAGCCAGTTGTGCTGACAGAACGAAAACTCTGCTCCCTGACCAGCATAAAGCCAAGCCTAGTTTTCATTGGTGACAGTGTATACGCTTAAACACAGCTTGCTGTAGCCCAAAGCTTCACACTTTTAATCTGCCAAGGCTGCAACGTATGTAAAAAAAATAAATGAAAATCAGAAAACAGGCATCGTATTGATACCGAGCACGTTTTGGAGCTGCAGACGGGCTCCCTGTACGGTGCCCATTCTCATTAGCTGGCTGAGGATTTACAGCTCATCACCACGGATGTCCCTCACAGGCAGTGGCAGAGGGGACCACTCTCCCACAGCGGTGGCTCCCTGGCTCCACCCCACCACCTCCAGCAGATCCGAGAAGTCAGGGAAGCGGGAACAACACCAGGGAAAGGCGGCGGATACCTGCACATCCCACCTGGGAAAATTCTTCCTGCTGCCAGCCTGAGTTTTTTTTTCTCTGCGTCCAATTCCGGTTGAATGTGGTGGTGTGATACAACGAGCCATGGGGAGCTACGAGAAAAACCCTCCTTGCAGAAACGTAGCTTAAGAGCTAGTACCAAATATGCAAATATTAACATGCAGATGGGCTATATTTTTATCTTTAGAAATACAAGCTATCCTTTTCTTTCATGTTTATTTGTGCCTGGTGTGTAATGTCAAGCATTTAAAATATTTATGGTCCTGTTGGTTCTAGTCCAGCCCTTTGATCTTTCCTAGTTGTATCTTTTAAATGAAATTCCTTGTTAATGAGCTACAGTGGAAGTATTTTAATGTATATGTTATACACATATACATTGTTATAAGAGCAAAAATGGATGGGTCAACATTTATTTTGAAGAAAAGCTTTATTCTACTTATTATTCACTCTTTTTTTTTTCGTTATCTCATTTTAAAGAAAGGGTGCGAGTAAGTTTACGAGGGTCAGAAGGATTGCTCTGTCTCTGAAGAGAATTCACCTACGGAGGCTCAGTCACTGATGGAAAATTGCGAAATGGAACTTCTTTTTTTCCTGTGGTGAATAATTTATGCTTGGGAATGGTTTCATCACCGAGCACTCTTCAAGTCATTAAACTGAACTGAAGAAAATGGGGTGAAGTCATCATCAGAGAAGGTCAATTTATGGAAATACTGTTATCTCTTTCACAGTATTATTAATACCTACTGACACCTCCATGTTCGGCGGGGCAAAGCCAATCATTAGCCTATAAGGTATGAGTAACGTCTCAAACACACGCTCACGACGAGAACATCGTTATTGTAAAAGTGATCTGAACGCAGCAGCTGTGAGGAGGAGGAGACAGGGAGAAAGGAGGGAGAGGCAGCTCTTGATCTGAAAAAGCCACAAACATAAAACCTAATTTTTAGCCATGGATCTGCAGGGTGCTGTTGGTACCCATTGTAACTGCCTATCGGCTTCTACATCTTCCGACGTCTGAAGAGCAGCCAGAAGATTTGTCTTTAATTTACAGGAAGAATTAACCTGGTTGAGTGTTACAAGGAAAGGCTCTTTGACCCCCTTTGAAATGTGTAACTGTAATATTTATAGCATGTTTCCTACCAGTGTCACCTGGGAAGAGTTTGCTTCTTCAAGTCCTGCTGCTGCCAAACCCAATGGCTTGCGCGTGGATTACAGACACGTTAATCTCTGCAAAGCATCTGTCACGACACAAAAGCTCAGACAAGGCTACTTCCTTAGCAGGATTTTTGGCATCAGCGAGCACTAAGAGCGCAAGTTCGAGAATTTGCTTAGCTGAAAAGGCTTTTCCACGGCAGGAGCTGAAGAGGATGCAATGCCTCACTGACAAGGTTATACACAGTCCCTTTCGAAACGCCTCCGAAAAGTCCAAACGCAAACCAATTAATTTGACAGCATCCCACCTATGTATCATCCTATTTAAAATGCCTGTATAATTGGTGGACACCTGATGGTGTATGTGTTTAACAGGTATTTCCCGAGCCAGTCCCACTAACTTTGACTTGCAATTGGTACAAATCCGGTGGCAATCCAAGTGCGCTTCTCTGGGATGAAACACAACAAATCTCCCTCCTGAACACCACAGAATCTCCTCTTGTCAGCGACACGAATCATGCCTTTTATTTCAAAGGGAGATGAACTCTCCCTTCATTTTCTGAGAAAGGTTAAAAAGAGTTTCTCCAGGTTTGTTTGGTTTTTAGGGCTTGTTTTTTTTGAAGGGAGCCTTCCAAACTGGAAGACAAATCCCAAATGCACTGACATCAACATGATCAATAAGAGCTGCTGATGAATTGAGTATGTTCTTTTTCCTAAAAGCGAGTTACTGGAAAAAATAACTATGGATTTAGGATCATTTAAGAACATTATTTGCTAAGTGGTTTATCAATAGCATCATAAGAATGAAAGACATCTTTAAAAGTCAGCTAGTCAATCTCCCTGCTTCGAGAGAAGGTCAGATAATACTCGCACCATCTATCTGATCTTTATCTCATCTGTTCATAGAAGCCCTCAATTACGAGGTTAAAGAAGCTCCCTGAGCAGCCTCTTCTAGTCCTTAACAACCTCTGCAGCTGGGAAGTTTTTCTTTAATGTCTAATTTAATCTAGTCTTATTTAATCTCATCTAACTTCTTTCTCCCTTTTGAAAAATTAAAGCAGTGATTTCTTTCCTGCATTAGGCGAGCACGCAGAGTAACTGACAACCATTCTTTTTAAGGTCTTTTTATATATTAGAACCATAGAATTAGGCCGTAGAATGGTCTGCAGGCCGTTAGCAGTCAGCCAGGACAGCTGACCCCAGTTGGCTACAGGTGTGTCCCATCCCATGAACACCGTGCTCAGTATAAAGGGGGAAGTTTGCTGAGGATGAGGTTCCTTCTAATCCTCCTTGTCCTTCTCCTCCTGCTTCTCCCCATCCCTGGAGGGACTTATTCACCATTCTGCTCCTGAGTGTGCTTTCCTGTTTGTTGTGACCACCGTACGTTCACTGGGCTGAGTATAACTTTATATACTTCATATTTTCATTAGTATTAATATTAGCTTTGCTGTGTCATTAAATTCATTTTCATTTCACCCTGAGGGTCTCCTCTCCTTTTCCTGACCCCGGTCTCTGCTGGGGTCGTTGGGTGATGGAACAAATGCTAGAGTTTATGGATACAGGCTACTTTTTTTTTTTTGCTTAGCCATCTTAAATTTTTGGTTGGTCTTCTTCTTCCCAAGCCCAGCTCTCCTCAGACTTTCAAACTGTTAGTTTTGGATTATTTCAATAACGTTTTAGGATTGCTGTGAGTGCTAATCTGGTCCTCCCCAGTGCTTGGAATCCCTCCTAGAAAGATGCCATCTGCCAGTTTTATGCGCGCTCCTTAATCCGTTGTCCAAGCCACTAATGTGACTATTCAGTAGACTGGGCCCAGCACAAATCTGTTGTGTGAGTTTTATAGCAAGCTGCTAAAAGTGACAAAGTTTAGGGTTTATTTTGACTGGAATCCTTCACCGGCTTCATTCATTCATTCATAATTACCAACCTAGCTCAGCACATGAAGGCTTCCATCCTTGCAATGTATTTCTTGTGATTAAATCCCTTTACAAATGTCAGCATCCGTAATAAGCAGCTGTGTCGAAAACAACATGTCTTTCATAAGTTGTATATAGGAACAATAGTGCCGTTGCTTTTTCTTTTTACCTTTTCTTCCGCCCCTTCCAGGAGAGAAATGCTAACTACATGCGTCCTTTGTCATGTTCTCTTTGCCCTGATTTATGACATGCCTTTGCAGAGCGGCTCAGAAATAACTTTTGGTTTTAGCACTGAAATTATAGCTCGAGATCCATAATTTCCTATAGCACTTCGGTAAGAGCAGGTAAAGCCGTCACTGGTAGAGTTTCTAGACGCCGTGCAAAACGTCCTTTCCTCACGTTACAGCGTGCAGTGATTTTACAAAATCAGAGTGTGGATGTACGCGCAAGGATGGCGCTTGTTTGGCGCGTGGGATTTGTGTTGGGAGGAGCGCACAGGATTGCTGAATCGTAAACTAGATTAGTTTGGAGCTTCCTAATTTCACTCCCTAATTTGCCCACGTCGCCATCGGTAAAATTATATGGGAATAACGCAGCTAATTCGCTTAGGTGTTCCTGTAATAGCGCTGACTGACTGTCTCCGTGGGTGCTCAAATGCCTTTTCATATCTGGCCCCTAATAAATAATGAAATGTAGATGTTGCCCTCAGCTTACCAGCTTTGCTTTAGCATCGCCTGCATCCCGCCTGTCAACTGCATTTAGCATATTTGCATAATTAAGTTTCATCCATTCACTACTAGGTTTTTTTTAATTTTTTTTCTTCAAACAAGAAAGGGAAAACCAACCCAAACAAGAAAGCAGGGATCAGCCTTGCACGAAGCGTTTGAATGCATCCTGCGAGGCATGTTTGAGCAGATCCTATTTATGCCTTTAGTTGGAGAAAAAGTAAAACATTTAAAGTAATTAAAATAATTCTGAATTCAATTTTAAATCCTGCTGGCGTTATTTAGTATTCTATGAGAACTGTCGCTGAATGAAAAAAAAAAATTAAGGGGGGTAAATGGTCTTTTCTCAGTGTGATGAGATAGTCTGACTGCTACTGAAATGTGTAACAGAACTTCTGGGGTGTTCAGGAAGAAAAAACTTGAAGTTTTTTAATTTGCCTGATTTTTTTTTTTTTTAAAAGAATCCACAGCAGTTCAGGAAGAGAGAATCTTCTTTAACTGCCAAGTTGAAGGTGGCCACGGCTGCATGTAATAAAAAGTTTTGCGTTGCTAATTTAGGGGTCAGAAGCTTGGAGCAAACCTTGACATCTTCTGCAGGACCAGAACGGCTTCTGTCATTGCAGGCTGGGTAATCCCGGTGCACGAGGGTTTAGCGCCACTTTGCAGGGGCACACGCTGGAAATGCACGAGAACAAAGTGTAGCTTTGCACACGTACGGGAGAAGGATTACGGAGGGTCAATCTAGCAGCGAGGCAAAAGGCATTTCCTCTTCAGGGGATCCAAAAGGGAAGAAAGAGGAGAGGAGAAAAAATTAAAAGCTAAAGGGAAAAAGATATAAAAAATAATTTTTTTTTTTTTCTTCCAAAATCTTCAGGTCTAAAGCTGGTGAATTTGCTCCCAGACCATAAAAACAACGGCTGTAACAGAAGCAGAGAACACGGCCTGCATCTCAGGATCCTGTACTTCAGAAGAACACCTTCTCTGTCCTTCCACCTTTCTGACGGGAGCAACGAGACCTGCATTAAGGCATCTTCCCAACACATGCTTAAAAATCTCCACTGACGGGTGAAATTCAGCTGCACCTCTTGGTAACGTATCCCAGTGTTTCATTACTTCTATCACAAGAAATTTTTTCCCCCGAAGTCTCTCTTACTCGAAGTGGCTTCTTCCTTTATCCATGAGAAGATGTTTTTCACTCTTCTGTAAATCGCCAGGCTTATCATGTTCCCTCCTAGTTTTCTTTACCTGTTGCTTTTGACCACCACCAAGACTTTTTCAGTCTTTGATGAGCTCTGGGTTTCTTGTCATCCCCGTTGCTTTCTCTTGGCCTCTCTCAGCTGATCTGAATCTTTCCCTACCTATGAGGCTTGAGTAGGTTCCAATATCATGTGGTACCTAGATGGAAAAGGAAAGATAATGGCCTTTCATGTATCTTCTCCTTCAACTGGAGAAGTCGGAGTGACTTTTTTAAAGGCAGGAAGTCCTGCTCTCAAGGGAGGTGATGTTCTGTAGCGTTCCATCAACAGAAGGCAAGCTGAACTGCTTGTTTGCTATATATTGGTCATCGTTTAACTAAGGATTTCAATGCCCGTGGAAGAAGTGGCCCTGACATTTTCCAAATGTCCAAAATCCAGCTCCTCTTCACATGAAGCATGGCAATGAACTAATGCTTTTATATGCGCCAAATAAACCAGGGAGAAATAATGTTGAGTATGAAACTGAGATGAAATCCTTTCAGAGAAATTCCGATGTAGGATTTCTAGGACTGTCGTGTCTCATTTTGAGCTGTTTCCAAAACTATTAAATTTATGCTTTGAAACATGACTGGGGGGAAAGAAGGTTTTGTGGGATTTCACGGGCATTGTGTCTTTGTTAATCAACAAAAAATACATTGCATTTACCAGTGAGAAATTAGAAATTAATGCATATTTCTTTTAATTGCCACTCTTGGAAGCTCAGTATGTTTATGAAAGTCGGGAGCAGTTCTTTCTGGCTCGCACATCGCTACCCATTACCCAGAGCAAGCTGGGGCATGGGGTAGGTGCAAAATAGGCTCAAAGGAGGTTCATCACACATGCTGCAGGTAAAGATTCTCTTACTATAAATTAGCTAATAATGTATTTAACAATGCAGAGAGCTAAAGGAATGTCTCATGCCTAACAAACAGCTGTATTTGCACTCCTGCAGATGAATCGGTGAGCGCTCAACCACAATGAATAGATTGAGCGAGGCTGATAGTTCTTTACCGTAAGACTAAGTCAGAGTGTATTAATGTAACACATGGTCATACATGCGCCCCAAAAATGTGGGACACATGTGCCAACCATCCAGCCATGCTGATCTCGGGTACTCTGTCACCTTGCTCGCGGTGGATTACTGCTGACAAGTTGTAGGTCCAGCTTGGCCGGATTCAGCTCCGGGATCTGATCCTTTGTGATGCTGAACACCGCTCTAAGCGATACGGACTGCCGAGTGCAAGTCAGCGCTTCATGGAAAACGCACAGGAAACGGCAGGAATAAGTCCAGGGGCTGCCAACCCCTGAGAAGAGACGGGGAAAACAAGAAGTGACTCAGAATGGTCCCCAACTCTGTTTTCTGCTTTCCTCCAGTTGCTCCTGTCATTGAAAAATACAACCGAAAAACCAAAAAGTATCGTAATTCACGGCCAAAATATGTGCGGGCCTCCTCCTGCGGTTCCAGGCATGAGGCTGTTGTGGCAAATTTAAGAAGAGGGCCTTTTGGGGGGTTGTTTTTTGTTGTTTTTGCTTTCCCTTTGTACACGCTGGACCCAATCTCTGCAGGCTCTGGGGTTCTATTGTTCAGTTTATTAGCCTTTCCCAAGAAATGTCATTTTAACCATTGAGGAGAAAGAGCCAAATAGTTCCGTTTTGCTAGAGAAACCAACTACAGCATGATTGTGAAAAAGATGTGAGGCCTGAAATGCTTTTCTTGGTTGACTCTTCCTTTTCACTGGCTAGCTCCACAGCTCTCAAGCTCACATAGGCAGACACGCAGCTGACTCTGCACCAAGCTCTTGCACACAGTTGGCAAAAGAGTTTTATTTCCGTCAGCTTGGCTTCTGGGACTCATTTTTACGTGTATGCAGAACAGTTAAGAGTCTCCAGTGCAAGACTGGCATCCCAGTTGCTTTTTGTGTGGATGTAGGAAGAGAGAGAATGGCAGGCTCCTGGGCTTGAGCCCTGTTGTCCTGGAAGACCAAAGGTTAAGCTCAAGAATTGAAGTATGAAGCAACCAAAATCTTTCACATGTGGATGCAGGGGGTGTGAAGACTTTTTGGGAAGTTCAAGAGCAGGTTAAATTGTCCATTTAAACAGCACATGCATTTTTTCAGGATAAAGGTCAGTCTTTTCCAGCCTGCTCATAAACCAGTGCTTCTGTTGGTCTTTCATTTTTTTTTTTCCCCTGTATTTTGTGAACCACAGGCAATTTGCATGCCCAGTTAAGGTGAGCAAATGGCTCTTTAAGCTGTCAGCCTAGGAACGAAGGAGCAGGCAGCAGCAGCAACTGTAGCTGGGATTACTTGATTTGCTTGTCAGTCAGCCACATTGAGATGGGATTGGATGAAGAGAAGGGAGAAGAACTTTGTTGCTATGATTGACTGCTTCCTTGGATGGGGAGTCCTTTGGTTACCTTGGTTCCCTGCTCGCAGAAGGCACAGGAGGAGGACAATGTGACAATGATCTGGCCTTGTGCGGGAGGCCAAAGTCTGTGGACAAGCTGAGCGATGAGTACTAAACTGGGCTTCATTTATTGCCTTTAATAATGGCTGTATGAGACACCACGGACAATTGCTTGGAAAGTGATGACTGGCATTGCCATCTTGCATTACCTGTGTATGAAAAGCAGCCTGGGTGAATTAGAGATGGACTGGGCAGTTATGGGAAATTCTGGAATGTCATTGCATAAAGCACTAGCAATGGCTGATCTCAGCTGCTGTCTATGGTTGTATACTCCAAAAGGATATTTGTGGGATTAAAGCATATTTAAAGAAAGAGGATCATGGTGGTAGGTCTCTGGTAACTCGAACATCTAACAAGGAAATAAACTTTCCCTTTAGACTAAGCAGCACAGCGTATATTCATAAAGCTAGAGAAAGGTTTGGAGGAGTAGATTGAGAGTCTCCTAGTGCCACAAGAAGGGAGGCAGAGTAAGGTTTGGAGGAGTAGATAGTCTCCTAGTGCCACAAGAAGGGAGGCCCTGCTCGAGCTGCATGATAACAGATGCACCTCGGCTTGAAATGGTGCCTAAGCAACGAGGCCCAGAAGACATGGAATTTGAAGAGGAAATTTATCTGAACAGTAATAAGAATATGCAAAGCCATTGTACTTTTCTTCTGAAAGACAGATTAAACCACACAAAGCTGGGCGTGAACATTTAATTCTTCTAACTTAAGAGACCAAGATGAGAGCTCCTTCCATGCCAGAAAGCAGGTGCTACGGTAGTCGAGCTGTGGATCTGGTGTTGTCTGACACTTCATCCGCTTCCAAAAAATGCTGCCATTTAAAGGTGAGATTTAGTCTTGCACTGGGAATGTGGCTGCCAGCACCAAGGAATGGAAGGGAAGCTGGCTGGCTGCAGAGCCAGGGACTGAACAGTCAGCAGAGGCACCAGCTGAGGATGTGAAATCACAACTATCAGGAGCCTCCAAAAAACCAGCCAAGTTCCGTTTTCTGCAAAACCTGGAGAGTCTCGTGGCCTTTCAAGCGGAGGCCCTGATTCTAGGAAGGACTGTACAATGTGGCCGCCTGTGAGGGCGGGGACATAATGATTTCCAGACTCCTGGATGCAGCCATTCCCATTTGTTCCTGCATTCACATGCCCACACATCGTAGTTTGTTCCTGACTGCGAGGGCTCTGAACAAAGCCCAGTTTAAGATTAAAGCATGATGTCGAAGCTGCCCAGCTCTTCGGAGGAGGAAACCATCAAAAGGCTGCTGTTACTTCAGTGCTAACGGAGCATAAGGATTCAAGTACGACCCATTGTTGTGGGTATGGTTACTTAGAAGTGGAGAGGAAGACACAAGTCTTAAAACTCAAAGCTTTTGTTTAAGTAGAACAGACAAGCTAGGGTAGGAGAGAAAACCGATGTGAAGAGACCACAATTCCATACTGAGGTGGTGGCTAAGCCAAAAATACACCTGCCTCAACGTTCAGCCCAGTCCCCCCGCGCTGGGCTGCACACCAACTATTCATAGTAAGTCCAAATATAGCCAGAAAAAAAGGCTGTGAAAGGACGTAACTCTCTTCTATGTGTGTTAGTGGAATTTTACTACAAACAGCATTTTCAAATATGAAACAAAAAAAATGTTTTGAGCTGTTGTGGTTGAGGTTTGGTGGGGTTTTTTTTTTTCAGGGTCAGAAAAAAGAACTCTCCGTACTGATTGCTAAAAAGGAGGGCGTATCCCCCCTAATACCTTTAAATCTTATTTCTTGTGAAAAGGAGCTCTTACTATTTTTGTTTCTAATCTAGGCCAAGTTCTGAAATCCTTATAAAAACCAAGGGCTTAATAATGAAACAAAAAATAACCGGTAGCTTTATTTTTATATCAAAAGGAGCTAAGGATTAAAAATACTCATGTGTCCAGCTGAGTATATTCCAGTTTGCTTCCCCATGGATAAAAAAAGAGTCTAGGAACCAGGCTGTACTGCTTGGCATGTGAGGAAATATGACCTTGACCACGGTCGTGTCATTCTGGCTGAGCTCCAGCTGTCCTCAGAGGGTGCCTGGCTTCAGCAGAACACGCAGAATGGGACTGGTCATTGACACAATTTAACCAGTCACTTCCTATTAGCAATTGTTTTTAATGAGAACCCTATAAAAGCATGCAGCGATGCTTTCATCACTGTGGCCTGAATTCACGTGCTATCTATACATCTGGTTTCCCCCCAGGTTATTTCTCCCAATGCTAGAGTTGGAGAAGCTCCAACTATGCCCCAAATTTTGTATGCTTTGTCTTTTTTTTTTATTCCTTTTTTTTTTTTGTGTGTGTGTGTATTAAAGGAGGCTTTCGTTTCGGCACAAAAACTTGCAGGTACTTGGCAGACAAGATTTGTAGCACTGTGATAATTACTGGGGGTTCTCAGTGATATGTCATGTGGAGTCCTGGAGGAGTTACACATGGGAACTTCTGGTGGCTTATGCTTTCTGGGAAAGCAGAAATTCACTCAGAGTTCAGCGAGTTCACTGTTCACTGCTGGCCCACAGCCTGTAGGACCCTAGCATCAATATCCACAATGACTGTCCCACTCTTGCTTCTCTTGTACCCTGAACGTGAGGCGAAACTTCTTTCCTTTGAGTGTAACAGAGTACTGGAACAGGCTGCCCAGCGAGGTTGTGGAGTCTCCTCTGAAGAGATGCTCAAAGCAATCATCCACTGGGTGGCTTGAGGGGACAGTTTGTGGATACTGGGAAGAGTGGAAGGTGGAGCAGACAAACCTCTGAAGAATGGGTTTCCAAGCTCTGCTCACCCGAACGCTGTTTTCTCAAGCATATCCTCTAACGCCGAGTCAGGAGAAATGTTCCTGACAAGGCCCTAATTCCACATAGTTTTGCATGCCCTCCTTCATTCATTCAGACGATGGAAAGGAAAAGACAAGGGCTGTGTTAATTAGTCCCTTTTCCGAAATGGCCTTTCCATATGGTTGGAAGATGTAGAACAGGCGAGCAAGGCCATCTATGATAGTGCGTTCATTTTGGTGGATTAAAATTTCCAGTAGGAACAGAAGAAAATCTGGCCATCTGTATTCACACTGTTTCCCCTGATCAATAGCTTATTTTAATTAAGTTTTATTGAGTTTTACATAGAACGTTATACAATGCAGTTATTTATGATGCTATAAACTACAAGGTGGGACACACGAAAAAGTTAATGAAATCAGTCTCTACTGCTTAAAGATTCTTCCCTTATCAAGACACAGCGCGTGAGGTTGATAATGTAGAAAGAATCAGGTCTGTGTGTTTCTGGATTTAAAATGTTATAAAGTTTGGTGCTAGTCAGCTTTTAAGTTGCAAATTTTGTAGATTTGGGGGAAGGTTAATTTGACCCCGGTCCAGATCTAGTTTCAGACAAAAGTCCTCACGCTAGCGTGGGAAAGCCATAGAGGCGTTATTCCGTGAATTGCAAAGATTTTACCTAAAAAATCTTATCCTAGTTAACGGGCTTTGTACTTTAATCACCTGGAGTTGCAGAGAGAGGAGCTGGTATTTGACCATCACTTTTGTGACCTTAGCAGAGGTGCTTGAAAGGAAATTAGTTTCTAGCGGCAGCTCTACAACCCAGTGCTGACCAGTTAAACCAGATGGGTGGTTTCCCTGGGCTCCCTTTCTTGTCAGCGGCAGAGGGTGGCTCTTCTCTGCTCTCAGATTTTGGTATTAGCATCGCATCCTCTTTTTCACCTCTCCACAGTGGGTGCCTCAGGGAAGTGGACCCTCACACCGAGTGAAATGTCCACATTTGGGGTGTAGGAATAACCCGGTACAGTGTGTATGTGAAAAACTCTGTCCTTGCAACTGGATGGCCTCCTTCAAAACCTTTCTGTCTTCACACCTACATCCGTGGCAAGTGTTTTTACTCAAAGAGTAGTTTTTGAGGGTACCCACAGGAACGCTTTGCTTACAGAGGTTTAATGATGACGTGGAATGACTGCGTGCCTGACACTTCCACAGATTTCAGGCCTGGATAGGTTGGTTCACAGATTCCTAAGGATATTGAATCTTAAAAGCATCTTTCTGGTGGAAGCAACCGGCCCAAGGCCACGGCAGCCATGCCGTGTATGAAATGCCAGGGGCTGCGCTGCGCTCGCTTCTTTTTAGGACAAAAAAGATGTTTTCCTTCTTTTCATGCTGCAAACCAGATTCAGCCTGGCTGCATGAAATTCTGATGTTAATGTTCCATTAATTAGTCTTCCTTTCTTTATGTTTGGCCTTCATTGTTCGGCTTTTACTTTGTTTGCTCCCCATGTTAATTAAAACGTTTAGCATCGTTCCTTCCTGTGGTCAGGACACATTTCGCTTACGTCCACGTCGCTCCCAAGCCAGGCAGAGGCCAAATGGAAGCAATTAAAAGCAGGAATCACGTTGTGTGTGTCCCCGCAGCCCCCGGCGGCCTCTAGTGCAGCAGCGACCGATTCTCCCTTCGGTGCGCGCTCTGGGCCGGGCCCCGCTGCCGGCCGGGCCCAGCACAGGCCCGCAGCGCCG